>JBBYHO010499629.1:2550-13907 GCA_038382025.1 Adansonia gregorii
TCAAGAAGTTGAGTAGCTCAATATTCGATGACGGATTGATCCACAAGGTAAATTGAGATCAGAGGGTAACTTGTTATCATAAACTTTGCTGTGATTTATTTATTTATTTTTCTTTGCACGACCTATTTTATATGAACGTTTTGCTTCAACTTGATTGTCTCAGAATTTGTTTGCAAAGAGTCATTAAGTGATTTCAGTAAATGCTCAAAAGTCTTAATTTTTACATTTTTTGGAAAAAGTCTTAAATGATAATCGAGATTCGTTTTTGGTGTGTTGCAGGAAGAGCTTCAGCTAGCATTGTTTAAGACTCCATATGGCGAGAATCTTTTTCTCGACAGGGTAAACGTTTTGGCAACAATACCAGTTTCTTCTTCTAATGTGTACTTTCTTCCACGCTCCCAATGGTTGGATCATTGGCCTAAATCAAAGTGTAGCTTATAGGGAACAACAATTTCTTCACTAGGAATTTGGGGGATTTCTTATGTAATTTACTAGATTGAGCTCATTTTATGTTTTGATGTGCGCTGCAATTACTGATCATTTCCTTTGATTTCATTTCAAATTCCTAAACTGAACTAAAAACAACAGTAGTTGAGCACCTGAGATAAGTTATTCATATGTATTTAACGTAGTAATAAATTAGCAGTTTTTTTTTCACAAAGGAGGCCGCTGTGATAAAGAGAAGTGTTGTAAATACTGAGATTTGAACTTCAAACCTGTTATATACCACCTCTCAAGTGTGATTGTATGAATCAATTTGACCAAGTCTCGAGGTTCAATTTAGCGGTTCTTTTTATTTGTGAATGAAAATGACTATGAGCTGTCTTAGATAACAATAACTAAGGAGTTGTTAGTATTTTACAAGTACATTTTCTGGCATCTAACTTCTAGAAACAAAAGATTTTTTTTTTCCTTTTTTAATTTAAACTTTTTCTCCTCTGAATGTTGTAAAGAAGTTTTCCTTGCATCTTTATTTCATTTTCTATGCCTAATAATCTTTTTCTATTTGTAGGTTTTTGAGCTTTTTGATGAAAAGAAAAATGGTGTCATTGAATTTGACGATTTTGTCCATGCACTCAACGTATTTCATCCTCATGCTCCTATAGAAGATAAAATTGATTGTAAGATTTCAAGAGAAATCACTTGCTTTGGACCAACAAAGTATGATTTTATAGATGTGCCATATGTACTTTCTTGATAATGTTAATTTCTTGCAGTTGCATTTAGGTTGCATGATCTGAGACAAACAGGGTTTATCGACCGGGAAGGAGTGAGTAAACTCCATTTTCGAGCTATCAGTTTTACATGAATCTAATGTTCTGCCAATGGCCATCCTTAGTGCACTTCCTGCAAATGTAGGAATTTAGCTAATTAGCTTTAAGGTTGAATGCAGGTTAAGCAAATGGTGGCTGCCATTTTGATGGAATCTAACATGAAGTTATCAGATGACCTTCTTGAGGCTATCATTGAGCAAGTAAGCCTTTCTGAAGTTCAGTTCTTTGTTTGTAGTTTGCTTGAACATTTGATGCTTACAGTATCTTTAATCACTTTCTGCAGACATTTGCCAATGCCGATGCCGATAAAGATGGTAGAATCAACAAAGAAGAATGGAAAGAATTTGTGCTTCGTAATCCCAGCCTCTTAAAGAACATGACTCTTCCTCATTTAAAGTATGGCACTAGCTCCTATTTCCTTTCTTTACTGTTTCTTTTCGAGTAGTGCATTCCAATTCTAACAGTTTTGCTTGACCCCTTACATATATCCATATTAACTTACTCTGTCCCGTTCTTCTTATATTATTAACTTATTTCTCAATTCTTCAGGGATATTACCACATCGTTTCCCAGATTTGCTTAGGACTCGGAAGTTGAAGACTTGTAGTAAGGTGGAGTTATTTTAGACCCAAAATGCGATATGATGTAATCGTTCAACACTACTATTTATTTAGTAGATGTTGCTTTCAAAAAGCTTTGGTTCATGCCTCATTGCCGGAAAATGAAGTAAATAGCATGACTTCATTCAATACAAGCACCAACATAAAAGGACACACTCTCTCTAGCTATTAATTTGGCATCTTATTTATAATGTGTGTGTGTGTGTGTGTGTGTGTGTGTGTATATATATATATATATATATATAAATTGAAGTTAGCAACTATGTTGTATAGTGGAAAGATTTCAAGTTGAGTGCATTTTGTAACAAGCTGTGAGGGAAAGTTCTAATTTATATATATATATATATATATATATATATACGTGCGTGTGTGTGTGTGTAAATGGAGGCCGCAACTTAAATACTGATTTGTTGAGTGAAAATATAATATTTTTCTTATACTGGAATCACAAAGAAAAGACAGGGAAAAGGACAAGGTGGTGCATCAACCATTCCAGGTGCCCAGGTGGAACCATCATCGTCTCACTTACTTTTATTATTATTATTAATATTATTAATATTATTAATATTATTAGTACATTTAATTGATAGTATTTTTTTCCTTTTACTTTCTAAACTTACGTCTCATGCGTAGAACTAGGAAGACTTAAAGGTTACACTTGCAGTTGTTCTTATTGGACCAGGATTTTCGTGTTTCCTTTATTTTTCAGTTTCAGTTACTAGCGCCAGGATTTTGGTCAGTTATATTTGCGGCTGGTTTAGGGAGAAAATGGTTTTAATAGTGCTCTGAATGAAGAAGATATCGGCAGACATATTTTCAAAATAAGTGAATTTGAAAAAAAAAATCAAAATTTTTTATCAACTCATAGAAATCAATATTAGTTAATATCGATCGAAATAAATTGATACAAACATGAAAAAAAAAGTTATAATACTACTATTCTTTTAGTTTATTTTGACCAATACAAACCTGACCGCTGTATGATAACTATCAGTTTTTGTTTTTTGCTGTTATATTTCAGGCAAATGAGGGTTCCAAATCCTGATTCCCAGTTAAAAATGGGAAGGGAAAGCTTGCATACAACACGAACCCATATGGCTATAGAGAGGAACATACCTTATTCGTAAATAATTCCTTTTTTCCTTTTTTTCTTTTTTGTTCCCCACAATGAGCTGTAGAGATCAAATGTTTACAATTCCAGGGATTGGGATTTTCTTTACCCAAAACAAAGACCTCAACAGGTAAAAGAACTTTGATTGACTATTTATTTTCCTTTTTTTTTCCTAACTTCTCTTCTGTTTTTTGCCTTTTTTTTTTTTTCCTTTTGGGAAATTTCTTACACTTGACAGATGCTACCTATTCATAATACTAAACACATCTTAAGTGGTATCCTCCACTGCTTACTTTAGGAGGAATCCACTCTCTATTCAGGACGGGAAATATGCTGATCCCCCGCTTCGAATGAGCCAACAATTTCCCCACTCCTTACTCTCTAACTTCCTTTGCACATAAAATCGAGAACCTTCCGGCTGCCTGGCTCTTTGACCCAGGAAACAGCTAAATCAAGTACTTTATTACATCAAACACCGCACCTTCTATCATCATCCTATAATTTGATTTGTAGAGTTTGGCCTTTCAATATACAGATGCTGAAGCCGTCGAAGACGGTACATTAGCTGTGCAAATGATGGTCGTAGATGTGGCTCCCTGCAAATGAATCAGAAAATTTTCAACGTAGCAAACCATTAAGATTAACAAGAGCTCATTAGAATCATCGTCACTGGTTCTTAATATGATACAGTCACAAGCAACGACTATACTAAACAAGCCAAACTAACAGGGTTCATCGGAAGCTTTACTAATCACAGATTTCCTCCCAATTTCAATCTAAATTTACAGCATTTTGACTTGATTCTGATCACAAATTCTTTTACTTAGATGCATGGAAAAGATTACCATCTTTCAGATGCTTATATGAGTGTCCAAGAAATGAGAGACCAGTTAAAACATTTAAAAGAGGTAGAGTCAATGCAAAGACCACCCGAAAGGATTTTATAATTACTCTCCTTGTATAGATAAATGTGATACAAATAGTAACGAGAACTTACGTTTGCCAACATTCACGTATAATCTGTGCAACCATTGGATCAACGTCTTCAGGAATTTCTAGACGCTTGTTTTGGAATCCAACAGCTCCAACAACTTGCATTGGATTCAAACCTTTCCAGGGAATACTTAAAGTAACCAATTCCCATAATATCACACCAAAACTGTACACGTCACATCTGCAAATAAGCCAGCAAATTTGTGTAAGAAACAGAAATGTCATGGAGTAACACATGCTATTGTGCTGTTAAAGTGACTTACTTCTCATTGGCCGGTTCATTCCGTAAAACTTCTGGTGCCATCCATTCAGGCTGCAATCCAACAGCAAACTCTTACTTCATAAAAAGAAGATGATGGATTTGGATAAATAGAAAAGACTGACAAAAAACGAAGTGAACATCAAGGATTATTTTTTAGTAATATTACCGTTCCAGCAGTAGATTTCGAGGACAGGAAAGTATGATGCTTCATGCGTGACAACCCAAAATCACAGACCTGAATAGAAGCAAACCGGAAACAATTCAGAAGGCATTTTTCAGCAGAAAATAAAGCCACATGTAAAGTTGCTTAAATAAACAACGAGCAAAATCAAGACTTTTGGCCAGAAATTAGTTTTGAAATAAGCACCTTTACAACCCAGTTCTTATCAACAAGGAGGTTCGGTGTTTTCAAATCTCGATGCACTATAGTAGGATGGCTTGTGTGCAAATAATTCATTCCCTTTGCCTGCGAAATAATAACAAAGCTTCACCTAAATATAAAAAACAACCATGCAGGGAAGAAGAGTTGAAGGAAAAGGGAGTGCTTAGAACGAGATATGAAGCAAAAGAAAAAAAAAAAAATTCTTCACTTGTGACTCCTACCACATCAAGAGCCATTCGCATTCGTTTCTTCTCATCGAGTTGAGGATTGGGCCGATGCAGTAGCTTATACAAACTTCCCCTGCCATATCAGTGAGGGAAGAGTAAGAAGAAATTAAGAAAGGATGCCCAACCTTGTGCTCTAAAATTAATCAATTTTTTGGCAGAAACCAGAACATCAAAAGAGAGGTTTGTTTTTTATCTGAATAAAAAAGAAAAAAAGCATCTATAAAAGTAATCATTCTTTTCATACACAGCTAAGTACAAATTCAAGAACCTAGTACCTTACATTATGGTAATTGTATCAAAAAGAGCACAGGGAAGTTGAGTCCAATACTTGATATCTAAAAATATGATAGCAGGACAAAACATGCACACAACATTCCAATGACAACAGAGTCCAAGCACTAACATTATTTTCAGGATTCATCCCTTAAAACCCGAGGAAAACCAGCATGAAGTCTAACATGCACACTAAATATCCCATAACAAATTAAAAAGAACATGCTAACAAGTTTGGCTTACTATTATGAAACATTGAAGACAAAAGAGAGAACTATTTGGATTGTAAAAGAAAATTAACCTGGGGAGAAACTCCGTCAGTATAGAGAAATGAGGGGAGCGAGTAACAGCTCCCATGAACAGAACAACATTTGGATGCCTCAATCTTAACATGATTTCAACCTGCAAAGGGTCATCAAACACAGATGATCTAAATAAATTCATTCAGTCTACAGTAAAGTTGAGCGTGCAAACACAAGGAGAAGTAAGCATGCTCTATGCTATAAGAAGTTATCTTCTGGGGCTTACTTCACATTTAAATTGAACCAATGCATCCCCAGAGAAGTCTTGATCTAAAAACTTCTTCACAGCAACCTCCTGAAGAGACAACAAAGAAAATTAGACAAACACTCTATATATATATATATATATATATATATATATATATTTGAAGACATTAAAGAGAGGTTTGGTACATGCCATATATTGTTATCAATCAATAGAAGAATTATTTAACAGACACGGATGCTGATCTCTTAGTAGACTTACTACTGCAGCCAGAGATATTTGAGATTTTACTAAATTCGCACCACATCTTAACATAATTACTCAATCACAGTTACCACTTTTTTCCTACTACAGATGTTGGCATAAACAATGTCAATGTGACTGCTCAGTGAAAGATTAATAACCTTTGGAAATTTTGGCATGTAGCAGCAGCACTATTATTGTTGTTATCATATCATCTAATAGTATACTACCCCTAAAAGTTCCATGAAATAAAATGTAGTAAACTCACTGTGCCGTTCCAATCTGCTCGGTAGACCTCACCATATGAGCCTGCAAAATAAGAGTTCACATATTAAGAAAGCGTGCACTGGTCGGTTACAATCATATTCAAGTAACTAGCACATTCTATGACTCTGTAGATCCAATTAAACATGAATATAAAAAGAAATCAATCAACAGAGCTAGCTCCTGTCGTCAAATCCGTTGCACCAAAAGCTGGTTTAACCTATGTCACAAAAATCATTTGCAGCTATCAAGTCTGGCAGAATAGCACAATCCTGCTCAGATAGAATGTGAACCATACTGGATTGACTGTAGAACTATGCTGAACTGAGTGCCAATTAGGCAGGAGATATAATCTCTTGATAGGTTAAGCAGCGAGTATGTTGCACGGTCAAACAACTCATATTTCTCCTGCTGATTAGATTCAGCTTTTCATATTACATGCCAAGCCAATAAAAGCAGAAACACCAGGACATCCTGGCAGCATTTGTGTAATTATGTTGCAAGCTGTACCGCGTTAACAACTGAAATACGCTACCCGGAACTTAAAAGAACAGTGGAAAATAGAGCAGCAGACCTGTATATAAATGAACAAGACTAATTTTGTTACTTTGAAACCTTACCAATACCAATGCGTTCACCAATTTGAAGATTCTCCCATGGAATTTCCCATTCTGAAACCTCTCCCAGCATAGGATAAATCTTCTCACTATGACCATTGCAAGCCAGATGCAAGTCACTATCTTTGCTTTCGATCAATTCCAACGCAGATTCTTTATTGAAATCAGCATCAGAAGTCCTTTGTATTTGTTTCTCGTCCATGGCCGAGATATTTTCTGGCTGTATTTGGCAAAACTTATCAGCAGAGCAGAAGGAAGACTCACAAACTTGTATCCGATCATCAGTTGTAGTGCCAACAAGAAATCCCTCACTCAAATCATCAGAGGAAGATGCAACAGCAGTTTTCATGATATTTGTTTCCAACTCTCTTCGGTGTTTAGCCATTTGCTTTTGGCTAGCAATGGAATTAGTATTTTCTGAAGCATCCATTCCAGTGGATACAAGATAGTGCTCATTGCTTGACAACACATTTAAATTGGAGCTAGCAGCAGCATTTACATTGGTCCCTTTCACTACTTGTTCAGGCATACTTTGTTCACCAAGATCCTGTGAATTAATATCCATGAACAAATCTGGAGGAGGTGATGCACCACTCTCCAATAAAACAGCATGTAATTTCTGAGCAAATTCTGGGTCCTTTGCTGCACTAATAACATACTTTGAAACATTTTTAACCTTTCTCTTTTGTGCTGATGAAGGTTTCTCACGAATGCCACAAAAGCTTTCACTAGATTTAGGTGCCGAGGGAAGAAGCTTCCCAAACTCCTGATCAGATATCACAGCAATAGCTCTTCCAGCAAGGTTCTTCCCATCTTCATTTGTCTGACTGCTGACAAATTCTGCTGGCCTTGTGGCACCAACTTTAATGCCCGTGTCAAGTGCAGCGGAAACTGCCAAATTTCTAATTTCATTGTCAAGTAGCAAACATGAACCTTGAGAGGCTGCAGTAAGATCAGCAAAGCCCCTTACATCCAGCGCAGAATTTAGAAGTTGACAGCTTGGTACTTCAGCAGGAATTAGTGTGCCGGGAGCACCCATCAGATCAATAATATATTCACTGCATTATTTCAGATAATTAATTACAACATCAAAATTAGTGCAAATACAAAATTAAAAGTTTTCTCTTTGACTAGACAACAAAACTGCATAAAGCAGATGACAGGATGGAACAGAAAAAAAAAAATCAGGAATTATGTGCATTGGGCATAAAGGAAAAAAAAATTGCATCAACTAAGGAGGGGTGAACAAAATATTTTAACAGATATGAAAAAGACCCTAATATGCGCAAATTCTAGAATTCCAATGCATGACTACTAAAATCAAAGATAGAAGAATGTGCAAATTTGAGGAGGAAACTACCTTCCATTGTTGATTCTAACCAAGTTCACAGCTCCATCATCTGTACCAGTGTAATAGCTCCCTTTGACCAGCATGCATGGGAGATTAATTCTATCAGCTAGAACCTAGAACCAGAAGCAGGAAACTATTTTCTTATAAAAGGTCCTGACGCATTTATTCTTAATCCAAGGTAAAATGAAAAAAGTGGCAGGATATTTGGACTAGCAGAAAATCAAGTGAAACAACAGTCATCAAATGAAAGTGGAAGAGAGGTGGCGATGCAGACGTGACAAAGCTAAAAGGAAAACATATTTCTTTCGTGTGTTTGTTTAACTTTATGGAAATAAGATGAGTCAGGGATTTTTAAAACCTTAAACAGCAGGGCTCTGTGGCGAGAAAGTCCAACATCAAGCCGTCCCAGTGGAAGAATGATAGTGTTAAGAGAATTCCGTAAGTCATAACTTCTCCAGGTCCACATTCTCAACATCTCTTCAGCATCAGCTACCGGACCACCCATTCTATTAACCACTATTTCTGCAATTTTCTGAATCAAGCCACTCAAAACCCGGCCATGGCCAAAAGCTCGGGACTGCACATATATGTTATACACTCTTTTCTCCAGTTCTTGCAGTTCAGGATCAAGCAACCGGTTAACCAAAATTACTTCATAATCAACATTGTCTAACACTGATACTGCTTGAAGATCAACCAAAGATGG
The DNA here is from genome assembly GCA_038382025.1 of Adansonia gregorii. Taxonomy (NCBI): domain Eukaryota; kingdom Viridiplantae; phylum Streptophyta; class Magnoliopsida; order Malvales; family Malvaceae; genus Adansonia; species Adansonia gregorii. The sequence goes on from JBBYHO010499629.1 coordinate 11,381, forward strand.
CATCTTCCCTGGCGCACCAAGAGTTGAGGCAATGCCATGCACGTCATAAAATCCATTGACAATTTTTTCATCGTAGTTTACAACATTATAATTCTGAAAATAACACAATGAATAAATTAGTTTTCCATTTTCAAAAGAAAAAAATAAATCAGCTAATGGGTCTAGTATTTATCACACAGAAGACATCAACAGGAACCTTTCAGCCTGTACAGCAGTAACTAGTATTCATATTCGAAGCACTGGTAGCAGTATTTACTATACAGTATCCTACCGTGATTATTTCTATCCTCCAACTCCTCTAGACCAGACTTAAGAATAGACAGATTAACAGGAAAGGCAACAATATACCCTCCTAATAAAATAAGAAATATATAACTTCTGAAAGAAACATACGTGTAAAGTTTATCACACAAAACCATAGGGAAAAAGGCTTCCCAATTAGCTACGATTAAAAATGACTTTAGCATTGTATGGCAGAGGTTAAAAAAAAAAAAAGGCAAAAACCGTCATGCCTATATGACAATGGAAATTTTCATATAATCAAAACACAGTGCATAGCAGGCAAGTGGCAAACAAAACTTCACGTAGTTAAACAATAAGCAATTATCACAGAAAAAGAAACCAAAAAGGAAGTAACCAACTAGTAGAGGTAGCAAGATTAATCTAGCTTAACATGCAAATCAAAAGCATCCGTAAACAAAAACAATAAAAGAAGGCTTTAACAATGGAATTTTTATTCCCAACAATTCATGACTAATGAGAATGAAATGGAAGCAAAGGATTACGAAAATTAGTACCGGAAAGAGGAAAGCTCGAAGTGAGATCCGCAGTTGAAAACTCCTCATAATTAAAAATAAAAATGAAAATAAATAAATATACAAGTAAATATATAATGAGGAAACATGAAAAGCAATTATAATTTATGAATAAGAGAAACCAATTTAGAAAACAAAAAAAATCACAAATCATATAACAGCTATAGATATAATGACCTCACAACCAGATTAAGGGGGAAAAAGTATGCAACTTCGATAACCTAAAACTGAGAAACCTAATTATGTCATAGAAATTTTTAAAAATTGAAAACACGAAAGAATATATTACCCAATAACGAAGCGAGAGTAACTCAACGAAAGCGTTCGTGTCGGAGCCGGCAAGGCTAATTCTTTTAGCAGCGTCGATCTGGGCCGTCTCGGGATCCGACGCACTGATCGCCAAAGCCAACTGCATCTGAAACTCTTCCTCCAATAAATTAAAATCCACCTCATCTCCAGCCGTCCGATCTCCCCCGACCGATTCAACGGCCCCGATTCTCCCCATTGTCCCTGAACTAACCGAAGACGATGAAGAAGACGACGTCGTCCCCGGTCCAGTCACGTTCGTCGAGTTCAAGTTGGAATTCGAGTTCGGACTCGGGCTCGGACTTGGGCTGATCACGGGCCGCGCCTCCGCCAATCTTTGGTGCTCATTTAAACCACCGCCGATGTGGAGTTTTCTTAACAGATGCTTCATTTTTGGCATCGATCATCAACGGCGACTTTTTTTCTTTCCTTTCTTATTTTCGATTTCTCTTTTCCTTCTTTGTAAGAAATAGGTTTTCTTGCACTAAGTTTTTTTTTTTTTTTTTTTCCTTTTCCGCTTTTGTTTTTTTAAATTTTGTTCTTGTTTTCGCTGTTTTCTATTCTCTATTCCATTTTATCTGCAGACTTAACCTGCGCCCACTAGTTTAAAAGCATATTCGCTTAACCTGCGCACTCTTCTCGGTTAAGCTACCACCACTTCAAATGACTTCAAATTAACCTTTTGCCCATTCCCTCCAATACGCACTCACAAATATAAATTATAAGCTAAAGAAATACTTCGACTCCTTCAAGTACTACTATTTATCTATAGTCTTTGCTTTTACACCATTTAATTTATTTATTAAATAGATTAAAATATATGCTAATCATTGAATTAAATGATCGAATACTTCGATTAAACTTTTTTTAATCATAACTATTTATCTATCTTAGGCTTTTTTTCTTGGGTGCTACAATACCTTGGACTCTTGGAAAAAAAAAGAAGTAAACCAACAGATACATTATAGTAAATTTATGATATAATTTTCTTTATGCGTTATAATTTTAATATAAGTATAATAAAAATCATAACTATTGAATATTATCTCGTTATATTACTATAAATTAAATAAAAAACACTTAATAACAAATCTGATAATTTTAATAAAAAAATTTAATTTATTAATTTCATAAAATGCTTTAATTAACTTGATCTTGATGTTTTTAGTTTTTTTTTTGTTTTATGTTATGTTAGGTTTTCATTCAATGATTACCTTGAATTGGATGGTTTTCATTCTCATGACATTTAAGCCATTTTTAAAACCAAAATAACACTTATCCTTAAGTAGCAATGATGCTTTAATGTACCAATAAGAGGCTACTATCCATATTAATTTATAAAAAAGAAAGTTGACTAAATCATGAGTTAATTAATATCAATTGAGCCCTTTAATTTAGTTAAAAAT
>JBBYHO010499640.1:6467-18797 GCA_038382025.1 Adansonia gregorii
AATCAGTTTACACTATCTTTGTAGGCATGTAAAGAACCACTCGCCAAGTCTATTAACCTACTAATACAGGTAATCAAACTTAACTACACATTATGGATCATCTCAACCTTCAAAAATGACCTCAACAATTTGAAAAAGTTTTAAACATTAAAAGTAAAGGTAAAAAACCTTAAAGCATAAAATACTCGATAAAACTCAAAGATAAAAGGTAATGCAAAATTTTGAAGGCAATTTATCGGATTAGGCTTTTAGAATCATCAATTTTGCATCACTTAAACATGCATTTACATCTTCATGCATCATTCATACAATAGTTGATATCTTTCAAACACAAACTCTTACTTACAAATGTCAAACTAGTACAGAACCTTAGGTACAAATTCATGTTTTTGAAAAGCCCCAAAAGGCCCTAGGTAAGGTACCTAAACACACTCTCTTTCGGTCTATAAAGATCTGGGTGCATTTTTTGCTTTAATCCATAAAGAGCTTTATGCTTCCTTTTCTTTTAGTCCATAAAAAGCTGGATGCCTTTTTTCTTTTAGTCTACAAAAAGTTGGATGCTTTTTTTCTTTTAGTTTGCAAAGAGTTAGATGCTTTTTTTCGTTCAGCTCATAAGGAGCTAGACATTTTTCCTTTTTAGTCCATAAAGAGCTGAATGCCTTTTTTCTTTTAGTCTATAAAGAGTTGCACACTTTTTTCTCTTAGTCCATAAAAAGCTAGGTGTTTTTGTCCTTTTAGTCCACAAAGAGCTGGACACCTTTCTTCTTTTTCCTTTTAGTCCATAAAGAGCTAGATGCCTAACTACCTCAATCCACAAAGAGTTAGATGTGTACCTACCTCGGTCCATAAAGAGCTGGATGTTTACCTATATCAGTCCATAAAGAGATAGACATCTACCTACCTCAGTCTATAAAAAGCTGGACGTCCACCTACCTCAGTCCATAAAAAGCTAGATGCCTACCTACCTCTATCCATATAGAACTAAATGCTTACTTACCTTAGTCCATAAAAAATTGGTTGCCTACCTACCTCAGTCCATAAAGTGCTGAATGCCTACTTACCTCGGTCCAAAAAAGCTGGATGCCTACCTAACTCAATGTACAAAGAGTTGAACATGTCCCTACCTCAATCCACAAAGAGCTTGATGCCTATCAAGTCAAAGCTTACATTAGTTGGCACCTATCTAGGGGCTTAATCCCAGAAAACTACAAAATTATTAGGCTGGTCAAACCCTATAAAACTCATTAAAATTTTTTTACTAATTAAAAACTTTGCCAAAATACTCTGCCTATCTTAGCATCTAACTAGATCTCTATTTCCCCCATAAGCACTTATAAGGCAATGTTGTACCTCAGATGAAATAGTGTTTATTTGTCTTTGCCTTATTCTTGATGCTCAGCAATGATTAAAGAGGGCCAGCTATAGATATCTCATTTTATTTGAGCCACCATTTAAAGTATTAGAAGTCATCATCTAAAATAGAATCAAAGTTATTTGAAGAAGCACGAGTCAAGTTCTTGCCATTCTCGACTAAGCTAAAGAGTTCAGAAAGCCAAAGGTAAGAAAAATCTTTATTTTTGTATATGTGTCTTGATATAAGAGCCTGAAGTATCTATCTAAGTCTCTACGCCATCCAAATTCTAAGGTTTTGCTATTCATATTGATACCAAGGGTGTTTATATCAATATAGAGTTACATCATAGCTAAAATCATGATTTTGGCCAATAAGTATGAACACAAGAGAGCATGTATTGATAGAATAAGTTGGGCTTTGACATAAGCATGTTGGTATCGAGAGACCATGCTTTGTATCAATACAAATTCAAAGTATCGATCTATTCTAGGATTTTTGTTGCTTAATGTATTGATACAAAGCTCAATATGTTGATATAAAAGGCTATTTTGGCCTAATTTAAGACATTTTTCCTCTTTTTATACCATTACTTTAAAACTCAAATTTGGTCATGACATTAACCCTAAAAAGCATCTAATATCAAGCATAACTTCTTACAAATCATGTGGATTTAATTTTTTTGGCTTTAAACATTAGATTAATACATTTTGGAAAGGCCCATTAAGCTTGGCATGAGGATATTTCAAGAGAAAATCTAGTTTTATGAAGGACAAACTTAAGACTACTCATTTGATTAACTAATATATGAATTTTTTTGCCTGCAAGAATCAAGGTTAACCAATCAAATTATGAAAGGTTTCACCTTGGTATAATAAGTCATCATATTATACATGCCAAAAATCCTATATGCCCTCCTTGCTAAGTCATCTTAATGGTTAAAATTATCTAGTATATAATCTAGTCTTTACTCAACTAAGATGAAAACCTATTTTATACATTAGCCATTAAAAAAAATCCTTAAGGTCTCTCAAAATCTCATTCTAGTAGCTTTGTCCACCCTTCCAAAAAAGCCTTCCAAAACCTCACATTTCCTTAATCTCTACCTTAAAAACTATTCTTCATAGCCATCATCACCAAAAGCTCTTTCTTTTCATTCTTTTCTTGCTAATCCATGGCAAAAAAAAGGAAAAAATTAAGCTAAAAGTTGCTAGAGTGTTGCTTAAGACTATAGCTAGGAGTTTAAACTTTATTTAGGGTATATCTTTTATGTTTGTTTCTTTTTATACTTTATTTTCCTTCATCATCATCATTATAGTGAACTAAATGTTTCCATGATCCTATTAAGGCTTCCATGTATTATTGTGACGTTGTTTGTGGTAGCCTTAGGATTTTTATGACTTTCTTAGTGCTTCAATGGTGTTTTGATGAATTAGATTGTCATATTTCATGTTGACATTAAAGCAAACCCTATTCCTACATTCTTGCCATGTTTTTCTTCATTTTAACAGGTGCATTTCATGTGTTAATGCTTAGCCTATCATATTTTGACCTTGACCATACCTTGGGATGCTTTTTCACTGTGATTTCTTGAAAAAATGCATGGATAGCTTTCTTTTTTGAGTTGTTTTTCATGTATGATATTTCACTTAGTTTAGTTTATCATATGATTGTTGAAATCCCTTTATGATGTTTGTAAAAATCTATTTTCAAATAAAACCCCAAGTCTATACTAACCTCAATCAATAGCGATTAGCATGGACTTAAGTTTTTCAATGTATTGGTTCTCCACTCTTGGGGATATATTAAACATAAATGTTTGGAATCATGGCCTCATTAGGCCAAATAAATTCTTTATCCAATCAAAAAAATGTTTTCAAATATTTAGCTTAAGCTTTGTTTTTTGTTGGCATGGATAACAGATGGTTTGGCAACCTATTCTAAGGTGGCTGGATTGGTTTGTTACTTCACTACCATGGACCTCGGTGATTGGATATTCACATGTTCGACATCTTGACACATGACCATAAGAGCCTCAATATGAAGAAAACATTATTTTGGTACTAGTAGTACAATAATCCCTAGTTGAAATTTTTTTTTGGACTTAAAATGATTTTCCTAGAATTATCTAGTGGTTTCATGGAAAAGGCTTTGAATTACCTTCACAATGATACCTTGCTTGCCTCTAGATCATTTTGAATGTAGAAGTTATGATTTTTCGAGCCTTTGCTATTTGAAACCCCTAGAATCAGTGATTAATATTCTATTTGGGTAATTCTTACCTATCAAATGGTTTTTTGGACTTCTTAAAAATTTTTCTTGAAAAGTCTGCAAAATTTGTTTTTTTTAAAGGTATCATTTATGATTTAATGATTCCAAACAAGTCTAGGATGATTTTTCAAAGTTCGCTACTCCTTTTTTATAGCACTTACTGTCAATGCTAACTTAGACTCAGTTTCAAAAATTAATTCTACTTAGAAAACAACTTTTGGGATTTTTTTTATTATTTTTACATTAATCCTTATCAAGTTACATTTCCAACGATACTTTGTTTGCCATTAGAAACCATTAGACCAAACCATAATAAATTTAAGAAAATGGGTATGTTGTCCCATATTTTTGCTAAACTTGAGAAAATTGATTTTCCTGAACTATCTTTTCTAGTCACTTAAATGACTTGAAATATATTCAAAAGTTTCTTCATGGTGTTATGAGTCAAGACATAGGCCCTTTTAAGCTTAAATCAAAACTCAAAATATTGTTTTCAAAATTAATTTCCATTTCCTATTAAAATATGTTCCATTTTAAAATTTATTTTTTTCTAAAATATAGAAAATTTTGATTTTAAAAAATCTCTCAAATTCATTCTTTTTAAGGAATTACTCCAATCCTGCTTTTTTGAAGGGATTTTCCAACCTTGTTTCCTCCTAAGGGATACTCCACCTCATTTCCTCTGAGGGGATACTCCAACCTCGCTCTTCAAAATACATCTAAAATTTAAGTTTTTTTTTCTTTTAGTTTCCCTATGCCCTTTATCAATCTTTTTAAGCCTAAGATGCCACTGAATTTGGACAAATCTCAAAATTGTCAATTTGGTTATTCTTTAATAAATGAGGTCAATTATGACATACATCCCAGCCGCCTATTTCTTTTTTTCCCATTTATTCCTCATTAATGCAACTTTTATTATATTCATGTATGTTTTACTAACTTGTTTCTCTTCTTGATGATGATTTGCATTCTTGTTAAAAAAAATCAAATTTCATTAAACCTAAGGCAATATATTATGCTAGTATCCTTCTAGTGCTTGATGTAGAGTATCCCCTTCTAGATCAATCCAAATCTCATTTTACCAAATCCTCCATGTCTCCCTCCTTCCTAGGTTGCATAGAGAAATATTAATTAAACTTCTACCATAAAAACCTAGATCCAATATTTAAAATTTTGCACTCATAAGAAGGGGATTACACATAAATAATGTCGCATGAAAAACTAAGGAAACCTAAGACGTTGATCATTTATGGCTAAATAGTACTAATTTTGAGTGTCATAGAGGTCCTAATCCTTCCCTACCCCTAACTGACTCTTAGACCATTTCAAAATGAACTATGGTATATGTAATCCATAAAATTGATGTTTTGAGTTTTATAACTCGGAGTTACCAGTTTTAATAGGCATCTAGTCATATCTAGCCTAAAATAATCGATGGTGACACCAAGTCATGGTTATTTTAAACTAACCATTCAAGATTGGTTAGATGAGTGATTCTTCTAATGGTCCTCTCCTCGATTTTCATTATATCATGCCCAATTCAATCTCAAACGAGGAATGACCCAAAGGTGAGCCCCTTCTCCTTATTATTTTTAAGTCGTAGTGTCACCATGCATGTATGTCTGAGGGCATGTCATGACAAAAATTTTACCCTAAATGGGTAACTTTTATATCAAACATGACCTATAATGCAAAAATTGCTAATAGATCCTGATATTATCAAAATTGCATTTTAACCCAAAATGGCTAAAAATCCTAGAAATATTCCTAAATGACCAAAATGCCCATGAGAAAAAGACCTTTTTACCTTACTATGCGAGGCTTTCCTATTTAAAGTTTTCTAACTTTTCAATTTAGTCCTTACATGATTCAAACTCAAAAATTAAACATCAAACATATCACAAACAACATGGAAAATTCATCAAAAGTCATAAGTAACTTTAAGATAAGCACTTTATACCATAAAACAAAATTTTTCCTCATTTTGCAAATAAGTTCTAAAACTTTCTAAAACTGCAAAAAGATCCTTAGAGGCTAAAAAATGAATTTTAGCAGGTTAAAAATGCTTAAGGTATGAAGCTTTCAGCCAAGCATGAAAGGCATTGAAATAATTCATTTTTACAATTTAGTCCTTATATTTTTTATAATTACCAAATGGCTAAAAAAATCAAAAATATCATTAAATCATTTTGTTTGGTTTGGCTAAGGCTTGGAAGCACTTATCCAGAGCCTTAAAATTTAGGGAAAATTATTTTTTGAGCCTTTACAAATTTCAAATATTAGAAAAATATTAAAGATACCATGAAATCAAGCATAAAAAATTCCAAAGGCCTTAATCATTTTCAGCTAGCATGTATTTCACCAAAAAATAATTTTTGTTCATCATATATTTTCATAAATATCAATATAAATACATATCATAATTTTTACCAAGTTTAAACATGCATAAAATCATAGCCAATAAGGAACATATCTACATAAATCAACATGAAAATATTAAAAAATAATGTCAAATATATACATGAAAATAACAATATTTCTATCAACAAAAACAAATTATCTTGATGCAAATCAACATATTATTAATAAAAATCAAATATAACAACAAAATCAAGAAATTTTGTTCATAGCCATTATACTTGGCATTTCAACATGAATTAAAGTCTATGAGCACAAGCACGATTTTAGCTCACAAAAAGGAAGAATCAAGCATAAAATGAACAAATAAAATTTACAATGAAAATTACCTTAACTAGCTTGAAACCTTAAGAAAATTTTATTTTTTAGTGCTTTTTTGTTCTAGAAAAGTAAAGTCTCCCAAATGAACCAACCTTCCCTTATAAATAGGGGAAGAAATTCAGCAATGGGTGTAAAAAACCCCCTTTAGTCAATTGGATTCTATCAAATTCTATAAAATTTTTATTATTTTATTTGTTTTTTTGATAATTTATTTTGTAGATTTGTTAAGGCTTTAATTAATTAATTTGTCTTCATATAATAATCATATAACCTTAGTCAAAAAGCCTAATGTGGGCTAAGGGTAGTTTCGTGATTATTTAGCATAACATTAATTTAACATATAGTTAAAATGTAACTGAATTGGCTGAGGAAAAAGTGATTCAATTGAACTAGTTCATGTAACTAAATTAGTAAATTTCTACACCCCTCTAGAGGACTAGAGAAATGCTAGAAATATTTTTAAAATGTCAAAATAATTTTATTAACTCTCAAATACAATATTTTCTAAATGATCCCTAACTTTGTAAACTTTGGAAAATAGTCCCTATACAAAATTAACACATAATTAAACACATAATTCATCACAAAAATCATGAAAATTATATCAAAAGTCATAATAAGCATTCGACCAATCACTTATGGCCTTAGAGCAATTTTTTTCAAGTTTTCCAAATTAGTTCTTAAACTTTCTAAAATTATAAAATAAGCCCAAAATAATGGAAAATGCCTAAAACCTATTCATGCATATTAGAATAAGCATGAAAACATTTTAAAAAGTATCTAGAAGCAATCGGCCAAGCATTAGTAGCCTTGAAACAAATTTTTTATTTTTGTAATTTAGTCGATATATTTTCTTTAATTACAAAATAACCTAGAAAATGAAAACATCACAAAATCATCAACATTAGATTCAACTAAGCTTAGAATCACCCTTCAAAGGCCTTCAAAAATTTAGAAAAATTATTTTTAGGCCTTGCAAAATAATCCTAGATATCATAAAATTAAGCTTGAAAAAATATTCAAGGAGCATAATCATTTTCAGCTAGCACGATTTTTCAATAAAAAATGATTTTTTTCATCATATATTTTCATGAATATTAGTATACATACATGTCAGAATTTTTACCAAGCATAAATAAGCATAAAACATAATAAATAATAAATAAATCAATACAAATCAACATGAAAATATTAAGAAAAATAATATAAACATATTAACATGAAAACAACAATATATATACCAACAAACATAAAGAATCTCAATGAAAATCAAACTATTTCTAGCAAAAAATCAAATTTAGCAACAAAATCAAGAAACTGTGATCATAGCCATCGCATTTGGCCTTTCAACATGGATTGAAATTTATGAGCACAAGCAATCATAAAACTTAACAAATTGAAGAAAAACAAATGAAAGTAACAGAAACTAAAAAAATTTTAAGTGTTTTTATCTTAAAAAGTGTAGAAAATATGCAGAAATCTTGATTTTATTAGGTTTTTTTTGTATATTTTTTGTTGGAAAACCATTAGGCTCTCCTAGAAACATCTTTCCCTTTATATAAAGGGAGAAAGTCGGCCAAGGGGGTGAACTTCTACCACTTTCTACACATTTCTTTCATTTTTTTATTTGATTCATTTATTTTAGTTTTTTTTGTTATTTTGATAAGGTTTAATTAATATATTTTATCATTTTGCATGATCTAGAGACATAAGAGAGAAAGAATTTAATTTAAAAAAAAAACAAATTATAGGAACTAAATTGAAAAAAATTACAAATTATGTATTTAAGGAATAAAATTTCATATAACAAATTTAATTAAGAAATTTAATCAAAATAAGCTTCTTGGACTTGTTAGAAAATAAAAATGGGCTTATTACACTTGTTGGAAAATTAGTGGGTTTTAAAACCCATGAAATGGAAGAAACAATTTGGCCCATTAAAAATAAAATTAACCAAATTTCCATACAAAAATTCAAAAAAAGAATTTTTGAAAAATTATATATGCAAGAAAAAGACAATTAAAAATTTTAAACTTATAAAATTTTACGAGTAAAAACCCTTTTAGAAGAAAATTGCCATTTGAAAAAAAATACAAAACTCATAAAATAAATTTAATTTCCAAAAACTGATTTAATATGAAGTTAATGAAAATATTTGAAGTATTTTAAAAATTATAAATCTAAAAAAAATCCTATATAAATTTTTTGTAGAGCAAAAAACACCATATCTTAAAAGCTAGAAAATTTCAAAAATATGTTCAAATTTTATAAAATGAATTAAATTCTACAAATTAATCAAAAATATTAATTTACAAAATAATAAAGATAAAAATCTAAAATCTAAAAAAAATTTTCCTAAAAAATTTTATTTGTATGATACTTGCGATATTATGAAAAATTCAAATTTAAGTCTCAAAATTGATAACTTGATACCTCATGTAAAAAAATGTCAATATAAATTTTTCCTTGAATAGTTTTAATGTTTCGAAGTGAGTTACCAACATAGATTTTGTGCAGTATTGGTAAAGATATACAATAATCAACTTTTTAAATTTTACGAAAAATTTTTAAAAATGAAAAATTTGACTGTGATAACATTGGAAAAAATAAATTTTAAAATTTCACAAATATAAAGTTAAAAGCTAATTATTTTACCTTGATATTCATCTTTTTTATTCAAGATTTGTTCTTTATGACCCTTAAAATAATGATTTTTCTGCCAGGTGCCTGTGCAGTCATTTAGGTAGGACTAAAATTGTTTTGAAAACATCTAATCCACCTTAAGAATTCAACCTTTATTGGGCAACCTGTAAAGTCTTGGTCTTGGATATTTTTAGCCTATTAAGGATGGGGCCTGAATAAAATTAGGTGTTAACAGTTGCCTTTCTTTAGCTATTACTAAGAATCAAGAACAGGGCAAAGGTGAAATAAACATAATTTTGTTCGGGTCGTATAAGCATTTCTAAAAAAGTTTTTTTTTTTACATATATACCAATACTAGCTACGTTGGATGAAGCATAGGAAAACTCCATCGATCCTTCAACTTAACTTAACCAATTTGCCTTAAATCCTCTTTCACCTACCTTATGATAGGATCGCATGAAAATGATATCTTTTTCAAAGCTTTCTTCACCTACCTAACATAGGAGTACATGAAGAGGCAAGCCTTTCTCACCTACTTGAGATATGAAAAGGCCATTTTCCTTTTTTCAAAGCTTTCTTCATTTACTTGGCATAGGATCATGTAAAGAGGCTAGCCTTTCTCACATATCTGACATATGATCACATGAGAAGGCCTTAGATTTCATACATTATAAGAATTCCTATATGTCATTGAGGTGTCATTAATCTGAGCTTCATTGTTGCCAATTTTTTTCTTCTTACTGGCTTGCTATTAAAGGTTAAAGGGTAACTTGATGTTTGTGCCTCAAAATCTTTTTCCTAATCTTGATTTCAAGAATTCAGGAATTGTTCAACTTTTATTGAAAAAACATTAGATATCAATTAGTTTTCATCAATTCAAAGATATAACTTATGCAATTGAGTAAGTCTCTACTCTAGGCATATTTAGAAACTTCTATTGAAGGCATATGAAATACACATTTGACCAAAATTGATTTACAAAACAAAATCACCTTCTCATTCTAACCTTAGAGAGAGTATAGTTAATCAATATCTATGAAAATTTCAACCATGAATTTTTCAACGTCAAAGATAATGGATATGCTATCTTTATCATGATGTTACAGCTTTTTTGTGATCAATAATCACCATATGAGACATCTTTGAATGAGATAAAGAAATAAATTTGGAGGCATAGATGGGATGGCATTGCTAAAATTTGATTTAAAGAGATTGATGTAACAAGGTCTAGGTTTATCAAAACCAAATTTAGATAGATGTTCTTTTCATAAGAGTTTCTTAAAAGGCAAACAATCAAGTTATAACATCCTTTTAAACTTTAAATATAATAACCTGATAGATTTTAAACTAATGTTAGTAAACACTAAGTCTCAAAAGGTACATTTAGAAGGCCTTTTGGTAAGCATCAATTCCGAAGGTTGGGCACAAAACTTCTGAAAGTGTATTTTGAATAGAATCAATGTTTGGGCATTTAACTCAACATTTTACTAATATCATGAAATTTTAAAAGGTTTAGGATCATTTTTAATTAGCAAGGAAGGGTTTTTTTCCCATTGGTGGCTATTTTTACTAATTTAGGAATAATTCGATAACTTTTGAGTTAGCCTTATCAAATATTAAGGACTAAAAAATCATCCAGAAAGATAAGTTTGAAATAAACTTCATAGGAATGCCCGACAGCTCAAATAGCTGTGTTCAATCAAAATGGACTTTGTTATGGATGTAATATGAGCTATGGTTCTTGGATTAGAAAGACAAGGATAAATAGGCCCAAAGCAATTGTTTAAAGGTAATTGATTCAAGGATTATTTCTCTTTAAAGGGAACTGAATCCAATATGCCTTTCAAGATGAACCTCTTCATTTTTTTTATCTTTTTTTTGTTTTTTCTCATTCTTTATTTCTTTCTTCATCATTTTTCTTTATTTTTCATTATGAAAGAACTTGAAATTTTCTTCATTCTTTTTTGAATATTTAAACTTTATTCTTTCTTCAAATTTTACTTTATGATATTTGACCTATTCTTCTTGTAACTTTAAATTGACTTTACCTCTTTCGATCATGAAGCTTTGGTTCATATGCCCCCAATATAGAGGGTAATCCTTGGTTAGGGTTTAAATTATCAAGCTCAAAAAGCACTTTAAAAGGAATAATTTTTTGTATTTGCAAAAGGATAGTTAAAGAAGGCTATTTTTTATTTCAAACAAAGCCATTTGAACTGGCAAACCTTTTGCTAGAAAAACAATTAACATGGCCCTTAACAATTTTAGCTTCATAGCTACCAATGGATCATGGTTGTGGTTGAGCCTAACATGGAAAAACATCTTGGATTTCACATGTTATTTATTAAGTATTGGTTTAAAAACATTTAATCCCAAATAAAAAGGTGTTTTTGGCTCATTTTACTCTCATTCTTCTAGAATTAAGGATTTAGAGAAACATCATGGAATTTGTGATGAAAGGTTATCTAAATGAGGGAGATATTCAATTTACTATCATTATTTTAATATATGTCAAACTATCGATATTTGAATATTTTAATAGCTTAATCTATTTGTTTTGACCTTTAAGGAATTAATAGAAAAGAACATTTAGGTATGAAAGGTCTATATTTGTGAAAGGTTCATAGTTGAATACTTAGGATAATCATATATCTTGAAGTGAATGACCTTATAAAAGAGTTTAACCTATTAGTGGTCATCTACCAAAGAAAAGTTTTTTCAAAATGTTTTCTTTATCCTAGATAGTAGAATTATTAACAAAATTCATGATCAATGATAGTATGAACACTATTTATAAAGCAAGATTCATTTCTAAATTCATAGTTTCTAAAAACAAATATACAAAATTTAAAGATAGAAATTACCTTTGATTGTCATACTACCATAAGTTCGATGACCTTTATATCATTCTTACTTGATATGTGTCTACCAGCTCGTCAAATTTTCCTATATTGGCATCCTTAAGGGACCTATTTTTTTCAATTGATATATTTTGCCATTAAAGCCTTGTCCTCGAATATCACTATCGAAGACTCAGAGAACTTTTAAATGTTTTGAATATCATCATTGAAGCTTTGGAAACTATTTTATATGCTTTGAATATCACCATCAAAGCTTTAAAAACTCTTTGGATTACTTCAAATATCACCATCAAAGTTTTGAAAACTATTTTGGATGTTTCGAATATCACCATTAAAGCTTTAAAAACTCTTTTGAATGCTTTGAATATCACCATCGAAGCCTTGTCTTTGAATATCACCATCAAAGACTTTAAAAACTTTTAAATGCTTCGAATATCACCATTGAAGCTTTGAAAACTATTAAAT
>JBBYHO010499651.1:0-64302 GCA_038382025.1 Adansonia gregorii
CAAATGTATCGATACATGCAGGCCATTTTCACTGTCTGAGGATTTTTAACTCGTCCACCATTGATCCAAAACTTGATTTTAACTTGTTTCTTTGCATCAGGAAAGATTAAAACACATATCAGATTACGAATTTAGGTTTTTAAATTAATCAAAACATTTTTTTTGAAGTCTAAATTAGAGCAAAAAGGTCAATATCACATGATCACCCTATTCCCTAGTTGGTTGACCAAGATCACCATCAGCTACCCTATTTGTTGGAAAATCATTTTAGCATTTAAACCAGTCACCCTCTATCCATCACATTGGCAGTAAGTTGCTCCTTACAACCACTCTATAGCCACCATGCTGACATCACTTTGTCCCCCTTGAGAAATGACCAAAAAAACCTCTAATTGGCTCTAAAATGCTGGTATAAATGGACCACTTCTATCTCAGCTAAAAGAGGGTTAGATTCCAACTCATTTTCAGCTTTAAAAACATATTCCCACATCAAGAAAACAAAATCCCATAGCTTTTCACTCACTACCCAAAAATAGCCTTTAAACATTCATTCCTAACCATTACACATTCTAAAAATGACCCTCATCCATACTAAAACCAAAACCTCATTATTTTTCTCTTTTTCTTGCTTATCAATAATAAGAACATTGGGGAAATTCAAGCTATCTCTACTGTTCCAATTATTTGGCCAAAAAGTGAAGTTTTGATGGTATAACTTCTCACTTTATCATTTTCATTTTTTATTTTTCAGCACCTTCATCGTTTTACTAGCTCTCCATGTTTCCATCACCCTTTTAGGATTATCATGCATATTATGGCTTTTGGTTGTGGTAGTTTAAGATTTGGATACCTTGGTGCCCCTTTGATGTGCAAAATACCTCATTTCATCATAGTTAGTTGGATATCTTTTGCTCATACATTTTATGCCATATCCATGCATCTTATTATCCTTAATCCATCAATGAATCATTAGCCTAACACATTTCAAGCACATTTACACATTAACTTGCATGAATCATTGCCATTTTCAGCATCCATAGCATTTTCTTATCACAATGCATAATACTTTCTTTGTCTAAACCATTGGTAAATTAGCATCCCTATTCATGTTATGTGCCATCCCCTTCTATGTTTGTTGGCTTCTCCTTCTCAAAATGCATTTTTGAAGGCTATCAAAATTGATTTTCAAAAACCCCCAAGCCAAGCATGTTAACCTTAACTAATGAATATTAGCATGGACTTAGCATTTTCCTTAAAGTTAGCAAAATATCTTAGGAAAAATTAAGTTTTTCAGATTTGGAATCTTGGTTAAACAAGCTCAAATCTTTTGATTTTGAAAGAAAACTGGTCTTACAATTATGCCCTAAATGTTTGTGGCTTTTTTTAGTTAAAACCTTTAGTGTTATGATCAACGGATTGTTTCATCATCCCAAAATGATCCGAGGCTATGAAAATGAGTTCGTGATGCTCTTGCCACTCTTTCCCTTCAATCATAGATGTCTGAACATCAATGACTCGAGTTTGGACCCGTAGACATAAAAAAATGAGAGATATCCATTGCTTTGCTTTATCCCCTGCTGGCAGCACAACTATTCCAAATTGAAAAATCACTTTAAAATCCTAAATGATTTTTCATGAATTTTTTGATATTTGTCTCTCAAAGCATGTCAAATTATCTATAAAGCGATATCTTATTCACCCCTGGATCATTCCGGATGAGGGAGTTATGATTTTTCAAATCTAAACTAACCAAAACCACTAGAATCCGAATATGTATTTTGGTTAGGCCGTTCAGGCTGACTAAATGATTTTTCCAAATTTTTCAAGCATTTTTCTTAAGAAGTTCATGAAATTCCCTTTTTGGAAAAATATTATTTGTAATTTTTGGATACCAAATGGGTCCAAAATGATTTTCCAAATTTTGACATGCCTTGTTTCTTGTATGCTTTGCTAGCAGCAAAATTGATCCAAATTTGAAAGTTTATTCCCTCCGAAAGTGACTTTTTGGGACATTGGGAATATTTTTAGATTGACCCTTGTCGAGTTACCTTTCAATGGTATCTTGTCCACCCCTGAAAGCCTTCAAACCAATTTAGAATAAATTCGGGAAGCAGGATAGCGTGATGCTGTCCCCTGTTTACGATTATCATCGAAATTGAGTTGTCTTCTCGAATTTTGTGTCAAGATATTTGAATGTCTCTGTATCACCCCGATCAGACTCGAGAACATGCTTTGATCTCCCATTGCTCGTATCAAGGCACAAACACATTTTACATCTTTACGATCTTTATTCACAATAATTTCTTTTGCCAAAAGTTATCGAAAGGCACACATTCCCTAAATCACAAGGTTTTGCTAACTAAGTTTTCCAACTCAACTTCTCTAAAGAGGGTCAGACGTATCATTTTTGAGGATACACCAACCCCGCCCTTTTAAGGGGATACTCCATCCCTGTTTTCAAAATTGTCAAGATTGAAAAAAAACCTTCCTTTGTTAAAGTGATTTGTCATCCACGGGGATACTCTAACCCCAACCTTTTCGAAGGGATACTCCAACCCTATCTTTCAACTACAATTAATTTTTCTCCTTCTTGTACTTCCATGAATAAGTCAAACTAATTTCGTTTAATCAAGAAATGCAGATGTATCTCCAAAATTTTCGATTCAGTTATTCCCAGATAATTGATGCCAACTGTGAGATAAATTCCAATGGTCCATCCATTTTCTTTATCATTGCATTGCATGATCCATGTTATGTTACTTCATTTATTGCCTTACTAACATGATTTCTTTATGATGATTATATGCATTCATGTTTTTAAAACATTTCAAATAAAACTAAAGGTAATATTCCACATGGGTATGTCTCTAGTGCCCAAAGTGGAATATTCTTTTTTTCAAAGTAAAATCTAAAGGTCATTTTTATTAAAAATTTGTATATTCCCCATCTCTCCGGGATGTATATGAGATTAAATCTTTTTCATCAAAACCTAGATTTGTATTTCTATAAGATTCATGCATTAAAAGAGGGTTATATTGAAATAGTGATGAGGTAAGATTGAAAGAATCAAAACCGAGATAAGACATAGCTACTAAGGTACCAATTTCGAGCATCGCTAAGAGGTTCGTACCTCATTGTGCGTAACCAACTCCCAAACCCCAACGAGAATCTTTGTATTATGTAGACCATAAGATCGATGTTTTAAGTTTCACAACTCAAAACATAGGTTTTGATAGGCACCCGGTCATGCCTAGCTTAGAATGATCGGTGGTGACTCTAAGCGTTGACCATTTCATGATGGTCATCTGAGACTAATAAGATGAACGATTCGTCTTATGGTTCCCCTCATTGTATTATAAGTTGAGAATCTGGACATTCTCGTTCTCTTCACGTCGTGAAGGAAAAGTCTCGATCAAGAAGACATTCTAAGTCAGAAAAATATTTTAAGTTGTACACACCCATAGATCCACGAGGATCCACCCCGAGGTATGTCACGATAGCTTGGCGACTCCACTGGGGATAGTATTCAGAGTTAGGCCAATAACTAGCTGTGTCTTGCTAGGTTCCTAGTTCTCTTGACCTTCGGTCATTATTTAACCATGACCCTTTTTTTGTATGCACCCATAGATTCAGATGATCCACCTTGGGGTATGTCACGACAATTTTCAATCATGTGTTCAACTGTAATCTCCCTTTTTATTTATTCTATCAAAATCAAACAAATATCAATATAAAATGTATCTAGGAATTCCTATCAGTACTAGCTTGAATTCACAACCGATTCAAGGCAAAAATCATTTGTAAAGGAAAAATTCTATAAAACCAATTGACTTCATAAATAATCTCTAATTGACTCCATTTTAAGTATTTTTTTTATCAATTTTAACTTCATTTAAAAGAAATTAAAAAAAGCACACTTGAACTGAATTAAAGAAAATCATAATTTCAAAAACAGCATTAAAGATCAACTTTATTTAATTAAAACTTGGAAGCTTTAGCGTGAGCACTAGAGACTTTACTTAGGACATTTCTAGACATATTCACACATAACATGACTTTAAGAATCAATTCTGAGGCATCCAAATGCCTCAAAATAGTGACCCTCAAACTCAAAAAGTACCATTATAGGGACAAATTTGACCTTCCAAACTCTTCAAATTTATTCTAGATTATTCCTATCACATAAAATCACCAAATCAAATTCTAATAAATGTTGACTCATTATATTTCAACCTAAAAAAATTCAAAAAAGCTAGAAAATCATTTTGGTTGTCACATGAATTTTTAATTAGACATTACTACATCGCACAATACCTTCTGCCCAACTAGCTTTTTGGAATTTCTTCCTGATTTGTCGGAATACCCACCAAACAAGTTATACATGCTTGAAAAACTTATTCATTCTACATTTATCTAAAAATTGTACAAAATTACACAAAAATGATTATCCTCATCAAAATCTATTTGTAATACTGATCAGGTGCTGAAATAAAAGCCATACAAATGTCTCATGTTTTAGGATATTACTATAGTCATTTGATGATGAAATTGGACGATTCAATAGCCTATAACATAACCCAATCAATAAGGATTATGGGAGAAGTACTAACAAAAAATAGTAAGCCCTATTATCTAATCAAAGTATATCTTTTTTTGAGACTACCGCGCTAGATTGCAATAATCGCTCTAACACGACTCATAATCATGAAGCATTTTTTCACATTTTTAAATGTTTTTGGATGGTTGAACATCCAACAACAAGACCAAACAAAATCTACAAAATGTCATATATAAGGAATCAATAAACACTTTTAAGTGCCAAGGCCTAGAAACATGTTTTTCAACATTGACGATATGCTTCAGAGTCATAGAATGTCTTCGATTTTATCGCTTTTATTCACTATTATTTATCCTCAACAAGTGAATGACACATCAATGCCACACACTCAAGTGCTAAGATACCAAAGTGACACCAAACCACGTAATTTGACTCTTTTAAATGGTACCTATTGACTTATATTCAAACTTTCCAAGTCTAGACTCAAATAAGCATAGTTAAACATTAAAAAAAAAATTTATTTTTCTCCAAATCAGCTTTGATTCAAGCCATTTTATTTAATTTCCCTATATTATTCATTAAAAAGCTTATTAAACAAAACAAACATTGTTGAAGGATCTTTTTTTGAAAACATAGTTTTTACACAACCTAAACATCCTAACACACATTTAATTAAACACATAGTATACTAACCTAAGGTTCTAGCAACTATCATCCACAAAAGATATTCTAAACTCAAAATTCAACTTGGCCAAATCTTTCGATGCTAATCATGCTCATCAACTCATCAATTCTCATTAAATTCTCATCATTTTAACAATCAAACACAAGAAAGCAAGCTTAGATTTAATTCAATTAACATGTTTAATAGTCAAATCATGCTTTTAACTAGTTAAGATCTACAACTAAACAAGTAAGCTTCTAAATTCATTGAACTAAGTGTCAATTTTAGCTTACCCAAGTTCATCTAGTTTTCAAAAACTAAGCATCAATTATGTGAACCCACTTATGCACATTAAAGTTTCACCATAGCAGAACATAAAGGAAATGATTCTAGCTTGTTTAATGATTTTTTAAGTTTAAAAACTTAAAATTTCATCATATAACGCTATATTTAAGTTCTATCTACTTAGATTTTACTTTAAATCAGCTCACATTGGCTCATGTTAGCAAGATCATGTCAAAATTAAATCAATTAAACTCAAGATCCTATGAATCTAAGCTAGGCAAACTTGTTTCTCTCCCTTTCTCTTGTTTGAATTCATTCACAACCTAGAACATCATGATTTCATCATTTAAACTTCAAGATTTCAGCTCAATATCATCAAATTCTATCTCAATTAAACTTGAGTCAACATTGTCCTAAAAAATTAAATTGGTTGAAACCTAGCTATAGTGATTTCATTTAATTCAAACCTAGATCAAGCTGATTAAACATGAGTTTAAGTTAAATTTTAGTAATTAATCATGTAATCACACTTAGAATAACATGAAATCAAGTAAACCATAGCTCAAATCACGATGAAAACACAAGATCATCATGATTCACAATGGCTGAACACCATAGATCAAAAGTACATCATGGTTGAATCATTAATCAAGAATAGAAAGCATGAATCAATCATCAAAACATGTTAATTAACTTGAAATTAAAGAGAAAAGTTAGAGATTATACCTACTACAAGCTAGCTTCCCTCTTAAAGATAATAAGAGCTTGAGAGAAAAAGAAAATTCTAGATTTTCTAAAGCTTCAAGAGTTTTTAAAGTTTATCAAATCATGGTTAATCACTTCTATTTAGAGGCCTCTAAATTGGTGATTTAAGCTTTAATCACCCTTGGGTGATCTTAGCTTAATCACTAACCTTCTAACTAATTTTCAAGGGAAATTACATTATTGCCATTAATAAATAGAAGAACAAAGTTAGCACATTAATCACATGTTGAATTTGGCCATGTCTAAATTCCTACACTAATCTTGTTTAAATTTTTATTCTATTTAATTTATCAAGATTTAACTATGTAAAAGTGCAATTGAATCTTCCTTCTTGTAATAAAAATATGCCCTAATGACTTTCTCCAAAGAATCTGAATCTTCTTATCATAAACCTTTCAGATTAAGCTCTTAAAAACTCCTCGTATTTTAAATTCTTAAAGTCCTTTCATGACCTAGTACTAATTATAGCTTGACTTAAAGTCTATGTTCGATTTCCTTTTGGTGTAATCAATTTTGAAATCTGAGTTATAGAACTCTTCCAATTTCAAAATCAAACTTTAAGCCAAAAGTTGAATTTTTATAGTTAACTTTACCTATAGTTGATTTTTGCCACTATGTTGACTTTTAATTTGAACTTCTAAAACAAGTCTTTTTTTCATCCAAATGACCTTAGTAATCACTCTAATCACCTCAAAAGACATATACGAGTCAAATTTTGACATCCTCAAATTTTTGAGACTCGAGTCTTGATTTTTTAAAATCTAGCATCAGCCCTTTAAATAGGACAACCAAGCTTAGATGCCTTATTACATTATACTAAGCTCATAAGAACCAACTGAAACTTTAATTGGACCTTTTTATCATTTATACCTCATTCGAGAAGATCTAAGACTAGAAAATTCCACTTAGCCTCTTAAATAGAGAAAAAGTCAATTAGGGGCCTGGACGAAATAGGGTGTTTACAATACTTTTAATAGATTATTAGATTCTAGAATTCTCGTAAAAAAATTAACAATTGTACAAATTATTAACTAATAGATACCTTCCAGCTCATGCTCACAATAATGATATAAGCTCATGACCTCTAGCCTCTATTTCAATTCTAGCTTCAGCTGAGCTCCCAACTACCTTGACTCTGGCTTTTGATTCTTGGGCACTACCTTTCAACTTTCGCATATCAGCTTCTAGCTTCTGCATACCAGTTTCCAGCTTTTATTGTAGCTATTGACCATTCTTGTTTTTCTCCTTACTTTGATCATCCTATTTCCATGGAATTCATCACAATGCCCCCTCTTCGACAACTTTTTGTCCCTTAGGATCAAAAGATGGCAATTAAAACTTAAAGACACTATACCCTTTCTATATAGCACTTTTAAGTCAAAGGTTAAACTAAATAACTAGAAACTAAGTGACAACCTCGTTACTTTGTTTTAGTATTATTTTATCAATCATTTGTATTAGAAAGACTAATGGTTAATCATTTTCTCTATAAAAAGTTCTATACTAGCCACTATCTTAGCTTTAATTTTTTTTCAAAAAGCTAACATGAAAGACAAGATGAATTTTGAGTGATCAAGTAATTAAAGTTTATAACCAACTTAGCAAACTTCAGCTACTAGTTAAGGGCCATAGTGTCACGAAAAGAGCTTATGGTTTAACCTTGTAGCCAATAAAGTTTGTCTATAGGGTTGAAGCTTATGGTAGACTAGATTTCCCCCTTCAAAACTTCTCTCAGTCTTTTTATTATTAGCTTAAAATTTCATTATTTGTTGAGCTTTATATAACTAATCAGTAATCAACTTGCTTAGTTATTTCTTTTCTTTTAGTATCTTGTCCAGCTTTGCCACTTAGTAACAATAGCCTAAGACAACCTTGGTGGTTTATAGCCATATAGAGCTTGAGATAAAGTCATTAATAATGCAGTATGGTAA
Source organism: Adansonia gregorii (assembly GCA_038382025.1). NCBI lineage: Eukaryota > Viridiplantae > Streptophyta > Magnoliopsida > Malvales > Malvaceae > Adansonia > Adansonia gregorii. The sequence goes on from JBBYHO010499651.1 coordinate 8,204, forward strand.
TTTATATTATATCACCACTTTGCTAGGGGCAGCTAATGTATCTAAGTCTCTGTTGTAAGAAACACATAATCCTCAAATGTTGCTTTAAGCACTAGTTAAGCTTTTCTGTTTGCCTATCTAGATCTGTATGATAGCCCGTGCTAAGCTGAACATTAGTGCCAACATTCTTTATTAATTCTTGCCAAAATAGGCTTATATACCTTATCCCTATCAAAGATAATAGCCTTCGACATTCTACATTTTTAGTTATGTACGGATGAGCTAATGCTAGGAATGAAGTTATGTATGGATGAGCTAATGCTAGGAATAAACATTCTTAGTTAGTTTGTCAATAACAAGATGTTGAATCTAGCACAAAAGGGTAAGCCTATAATAAAGTCCATGGAAATAACTTCCCAAACTTGGGAATAAAAATTATTTATAGGAGTCCAAGAAGCGTACCATGCTCATTTTTATTCCTTTGACAATTATCACATTATTGAACATAATCATGCACCTATTTCTTGAGACAAAGCTAGTAGAAATTTAACTTAATCTTGTAGTAAGTGGCTTATATACAAAATTGTCCACCTTGAGGAAAATCATGAAGTAAGTGTAGTAACTTTCATCAAACTACCCACTTGCACCCATATAAACTTTTTCTTTGTACTTGAGAATTCCACGACTGATTATAGAATAAGGAATAGACGTAGGAGCTACTGCCATTGTTGTAATCTTACAATAAGCAAACTTATCATCTGTATAACTTTGTTAAATCTCCTTTAACCATTCAAGAATAATAATAATAGATGTTAAACTGTTAAATTGAACTTCAACCTTAAATTGCCTAGACAAGGCATCTGCTACTACATTATGTTTTCCTTTTTTATACTGAATAGAATAATCCAACCCTAGTAACTAGTTAAACCTTTTTTTTTTAATTATGGTTGTTAATTTTCATTCTAGCAAGTGCTTAAGAGGCTCATAATCAGTTTTAATCATGAAGGGACCACCTTTAAGGTAGTGTCTCCAATTTGAAACACCCATTAGTATGGCTAAATACTCTTTTTCATATATTAAAAAACCAATGCACTTAAAGCTTAAACCTTTATTGAAATAAGCAATAGGCCTTCCCTTTTATGACAACATAACTCCTATGCCTATTAAACACGTATTAGTTTCGAGAACCAAAGGCTTGGTAAAGTCTGGTAAAGCTAACACCAAAGTTAAACTTATAACCTCTTTAAGCTTGGTGTAGGCTACGATAGCATTGGGTGTCCAATGGATGCCATTTTTCTTCAACATCTTAGTCAAAGGTTTGCTGATGAGTTTATATCCTTTTATAAACTTTCTATTGTATCTAGTTAAACCCAAAAACCCTCTTAAAGACTTTAAGGATTTAGGTAATAGCTACCTTTTCATTACTTTCATCTTAGATGGACTCATAACTACTTATTCTATTAATATGGTATGGACAAGATATGCCACTTATTTTTATCCAAAATAACATTTGCTTTTCTTGGGAAACAATTTGTTTGTCATCAAAGCCTCAAAAGATCATTTGTAAGTGTTGCACATGATTTTTGAAAGTGGCACTGTAAACACATATATCATAAAAAAACAAGTACAAATTATTCATCAAGGCTTGAAAAGCGGCTGATGCATTAATGATTCTAAAAGGCATTACCATAAACTCATAATGGCCTTGATGAATTTTAAAAGTTATTTCAATAACATCTTTATTTTTGATTTAAATCTGCCAATAACTTAATCTCAGATCAAGTTTAGAAAAATATTTTACTCCTTTTGATTCATCCAATAGAGCCTCAACAATTAGAGTAGGAAACTTATCCTTCACTATCATGGCATTGAGTTGCCTATAGCTAATGCACAATCTCTGGCTTTTATCTTTCTTTTTAACTAGTAACCAAATTGATGAAAATGGATCCATGCTAGTTTGTATAATTAAAGAAGATAGCACTTCTAATATTTGTTTCTCTACTTTATCTTTCTAGTGATGGGGGAACTTGTGAGGCCTTAAATTTATAGGTTGTAATAAATGTTTGAGAGTGCTAGCATGACCATGTGATCTTTCTAGTGGCAACCTATATTACTTTTCAAAAATATCTTGATAGGATTCTAATAATTTTTATTAGTATTAAAGGAGTCTTGGTTTCTTCATAGTCCATATTAATCACATCCAATTCCCTAAGTAATGTTAGTTCTTTCTAAATTAGCTTTTGAAACTTTTCTCAAGAAATTAGTTTTAAGTTGGCAGTGTAATCAGCTCTCTTCAACACTACTTGCTAATTTTCTTTCTAAAAAACAAAAGACATATCATTAAAGTTAAACATCATAGGACTAAACTTCCTCATCCAATCTACCCGAAAGACAATGTCATTACTTGCTATTGCTAATACTATAAAATCATGACTAAACTGATGTTTTTGCATTAACCATATTAGCTCTTTATACTTTGCTGAGCTAAAAATCTTCTCTTCTTTTGACACTATGAAAGATAAGGGCTTAGTTGGTACTATTTTATCTAATCCTTAGCAAACCTGGGAGTAATGAAACTGTGTGTACTCCCATTATCAAATAATATAGTAACTAGCTTTCTTTTTGAAATTTTTCAAATCGAAAGAATATTGTGCCTTATATTACCAGTGAAGGCATTTAGCAAGACCTTTAACTCTTCCTCTTTATTATCTTATTCTGGCATTGTTTATTATTACTTAGCATGGTTATAGCATTCTTCTTTTGACCTTCCTCCCATACTTTAATTGCCTCAATGGAATTTAGTTGTTTGTTTTTACAAACATGGCTAGGAGTGAATTGTTTACCATATTTCAAACATAAATTCTATGCTCTTCTATAATCAATGAGTTAGTTTGTTTAGTATGGTTACAAAGTTATTTTATGGTTTTAAGTTTTAAAAAGTAAAGGTGGTATATTTAGGGTAAATAGTTATAGTAGGGTGAGGATTGGTAGTAGATTTTTGGTTAAGGTTTGCATTTTTTACTCTTTAGCTCTATAGACAGTTCATGTAACTTAGCTTGTCTATAAGCTATTGCTAAGGTAGGTGGGTCATAGGCTTTGACTCTAGGTTTGAGTTCCTCCTTTAGGCCATTAACAAAGCTAGAAACAAAATAGGTTTCATTTAAATGAGGGTTATACTAAAGCATAAAAGGTTTTAGTTCTTTAAACTTTTATTGATAGTCCTTAACTGTGGATTTCTATCTTATTAATTTTTTGATAATATTAGAAGAGGTTCTATTATAGAATCTATAACATGAATCTAAGTCAAACTTTTGCCAAGTAGCTAAAAGAGTTAGCATTACATACCTATCAAACCATATCTTTACATTCTTGAATAAATACATAGCTCTTCCAATTTTTGATGATCTTAAATAGTAAATATGCTAAAGTATTTTTGACATTTTTTGATCCAACCTCTTGGATTGTTATAATTGAATATAGGTAACTCGATTTTAGGTCTTAAAGAAAAGACACTAAATGAATGCACTGCCCTAATTCCAACAATATAATCACTACTCCTAAAGGGGATTGCTTTAAATGGGAGTGAGGATCAGGTTAGTGTTTTGATAGGAACCTAGGTTCATTAGTGTTATAACCAAACTTCCTATGACAATTAATCATAGTCATCTCCACAAGTTTCTTATCATCCCTTTTAGACCACATGAAGTCATTGGAGAATGAACTTTAGTGGAGTTGGAAGAGTAACTTGTAACTTCTACTTGGTTCTGTGAACCTTTTTTCTAGTTTAGAAACTCTAAGATTTTGCTCATATATCTTTAATTTTCCTAGAATTTGGCCTCTATCTCACTTTTCTAGTCTTTCCACCAGTTAGGTATTATGTTTTTAAAAGTTAAAGAGACTTCAGTCAAGCCTATAAAGATTGGACCTAATCAAGTAGCACATTTAATCAGTTCCCTCAATCATTCCTTGACTTTTCATAGAATTTCCCAGCTTGAAATGGATCTTTTATAGCTCTGATACAAAATTTATCATAGATTGTATTTTATGATTAACCCAAAGTAAAGAAAATAGAGAAATAGATAGAGAGAAAAGAAGAGACAAGAGAAAGAAAAAGAAAGAAGGATTTTTAGTGGATTCATTCATGAATTTCAAGTGGTACGTCTAGCATAATATATAAGCAAGTATACAAATGCTTCTAACAGATTTTTGGATTCTAGAATTCTCATAACAAACTTGATAGTTGTATAAATTATTTTAGCATCTAATAGATATCTTCTAGCTTATTGCCATAACAATGATACCGGCCCATGACTTCTAGTGCCTGTTTCAATTCTAGCTTTAGCTGAGCTCCTAGCTGCATTGGCTCCAGCCTCTAACTCTTATGCACCAGCTTCCACTTTTTGCATATTAGTTCCCAACTTCCATATACTAGCTTCCAGCTCTTATCTCAACCACTGACCATTTTTTTCTCCTTATTTGGATCATTTGGCATTCCATGGAATTCATCACAACTATTTTAATTAATTCGAGTTAAAGTTTTAACATGTCTTATGCTTTTTGGGTTGTTTCGATGTTGTATTAATCAATTTCTTGAATTAAAAATAAAAAAAATTATTTCATTTTAATTTTTAATTTTCCAACATGTTAATCCATGTTTATTATCAATAATAATTAGTTTAAAATATGCTTTTTTTTTTAATTAAATTGATATTAGAGTCATCTATTAACATTTTGGTGTTGACTGTTGAGAGAATGGCTCAATTTCACTATTTTAATGGTGCTAAAAATTTTTAGCATCTATTGGTGAAACTTTTTCCTTGTTTTTCCACCTTAAAAATGTCATGAAATGTTTATATTACTTGCTAGAAAATTTTGGTTAAAATTAAAGTTGAAAACATTTCAATTTTAGCCCATATCAAGTGCATTAGGTGCATGTGTTGATTGTACCACCTTGTCTTTGCTCTTATGACCTTGGTGTGGCATCCTTAGGTAGCAAGATGTTGCTATAAATTTGTTGTGATTTCAGAGGATTAGTGGGAGGAAGACAATAGTGTTTGGGTAGAATTAGGATGACTAAGATAGCTATGCATGGAGCAAACTCCTAGTTGGACTAGAACTCCCTTAAATATTGAGCCACTTATCTTCTACTTGGATTAGGACTTATCCAGTTTAGACTTTATTAAAATATAAAGTCTGATATGATCAAATTAAAATAAAATAAAATATAATTTTAAATAAAAATATTAAATTTGCTGAATGTTAGCAAAGTTGGTGCAGTGTACCTCCTTAGGAGGCTGTATTCCATGAAGACTCTTACTTACTATGAAACACCTAATTATCTAATTATATTAATTTTTTTAGATTGTTTAAGATATGAATTGGATAATATAATAAGCATGGATTTAACTAGAAAATATATTTAATTTAAATGATTAATCCTACTTGAATAGGATTTGTTCTAATAAGAATAAGATAAATGTTTACTTAAATTAAATATGGATCAATTACTAAGACTTCAAAAAATTGGAAATTACTTTCCTAAATGGTTTAGGAAATAATATTACATGCTAAATAGTTTATCCGAATTAAGATAAAGTATCTAAAAGTTAGATAATGTCCTAATTAAGACAAACAACCTAAAAGTTAGGTAATCTCTTATTTAATGTCTTAAAATATTGTTTTTTAAAAATAAGTTTCCTAAAATAGATGGTTGGTCTAAATTAAGACAAAGTTATCTAAGAGTTAGATAATGCCCTAATTAAGACAAACAGCCTAAAAGTTAAGTAATGTTCAATTTAAGAAAATTGGAAATTTAATTAAAAATGTTTTAATTAAAGAATTAAAATCACAAAATAATTCTATAAATCATCTAAAATTGTTTTAATGAGGTTTATGCAAAAGATACATAAGATCACCAAGTGATATTAGCTATGCTTATATCAATTCATGCTCATAATACGATTATGTTAGCATTAGGATGAGTATGGACTAGATAATAGTATGACCGGGTTATTGATGGTTAAAATTTTCTTTTGGTATTTATTTTATAAATAGGGTATGCAAACCCTACCTTCTCTTTTAATTCTGGGTTGCAAGCTTTCTTCTAATCTAACTTTCCTTGAATTTAACTAGACATTTCTTACAATGATATGTAAAGTTACATAAGACTTATAGATTTATCATAAGATTAAAATTTATGCATATCCAAGATGCAAAGAAGACAGTGTCAAGAAGAAAGAACCAATGAGGTCATTATCAAGACTTACAAAGACCAATTACGATAGCCTTAGAAATTTAACCACCTAGTTTCCTAATGCCTCAAGGAAACTAGATAAATAAAGTCCATAATCATCCTAGTAAATTTCACATGTTAAATTTATTTTTGAATTTATATATGTGATATTTAATAAATGCTAAGCATGCTAATCAAACAAAGCAATGAAACCTAAGATAAATGATAGAAATCCCTCGTAAAATATTAAGTCCATGACAAAGAATGATTAGATGCCTTCTATTATTCATAACTAGATACCAGAGTTTCAACCATAGGGATTTGTTAAGTCACTTAAGGTCTCTTCGACCCAAACTACTTGAGTCATGAATAATGGGTCTTACTCAACTATTGTTGAATGGTTTGGATGTTAGGAATGCCCTAAGGATGAAAGACATTTTGATATATTTCATTTGTTTGAACTGATTATTCATATTTATATATTCAAGGTTTCATTACATCATTGCTATGCCATACTCATTTAGATTTACATGTTAAAGTAAATGTAAGCAAATATGGCTTATAACTACCTGTGTTAATAACACTAGAATGTCGCTTATAATGGACTTTATACACTAAAAGCAACATTCTAAAGTAAGTAATCTAAATTGATAGTCCATAATCTATGGGCTTAACATGAGTAATTAACTCATGTTAAAACTATTATGTCATCTAAATCTAATTGGAAAGATGACTTATCTTGGTCCTCTGAAATGGTCTGACTCCTGAGTAGAGACATAAATATATTGCCTAAAGGTGTTGATACATTGGACAAGACTAAAGTGCAATTAATCTATTAATAAGTTCATTTACTTGGATTAATTCATTTTTGACATTCATTGTGTAATTACCTTAATCCTGAGTAAATAATTGACTCCATGTGTATAAGTCATATACTTTAACATTCTAAAAGCTAACACGTCTTGAAGTAGTAAGCTATTAGATTGGTTCACTAGGTATATGGCTTATACTTGATGAGAGCTTTATTTATAGGTATAGAATCATAGTCCTATAAATAGTTAAGGTTATCATTTTAAAACGTGTTATACGGGATAATGAAAATGGATAAGACCTTGGTTATTTATATGTCAAATGATAAATTATTCATATATGGTGAACAATTATTTTCACATATAAAGTATAATGGAACTTTAAGATAAGGTGATCAAGTAGGTAAAACAGACTTTAAGCTTAAATTGATCACAGATATCATATAAAGGCATTATACAAATGATGAGATCATTGGACTAAAGTCTATTAATAAAGCTTACATAATACAATATATAATTAGGAATGAAGCCTCAGGTTTTTAGTGGTACGACTCTAATGTTAGTAATTATGTGATTCATTATTTGGTATAGAAATAATTCATACATAAATTATTGAAGCCTAATTATATATGTCTAATTGGTCCCTCTGCTAGCTCAATATAATTTCTTAACATATGGTTATCATTCAAAAATACTAGAAGTCAAATAATACTTAATATGGTGAAGTGGTACGCCAAATTCACTCACTGTAGAAGTATGTGCGTTTTCCTTAGCAAATGAATGAAAATTATTTTTAGTGTTTTTTATTTAAAATATATATTTAATTTGATTGAATATTTATTTATCTTTATAATTAATTTAATATCTTTTAAGTCTTGTTTAAATATTTATTTGTAAATTAAATATGAATAATACTCTAAATAAATTAAGAAAAATTATTTTATTTATTTATTTTTTAATTTGTACTTAAATTAATTATATTACTATAGTTAATTTTTTTTGATAATTAGTATATAATTATTCTATTCAAATAAAATTGCCATGATTTTACTTCGAATTACAATTAGTTATGAAAAATTATCGGGCTAAATAAAATTAAATAGTTTAATCATAATTGATTAGTATTAAGATTAAACGGGCTAAACTCTTTAAAATAACTTGGGCCAAAATAATGTATTTCTGTATTAGGGCTTGGCTGAATTTGGGCTATTCCTACATTAAGGGTGGTAGCAGCTAGGGTCTTTAGGGAGTGGGTAAAACAATCATTTTAATTAATTAAATTACAAAAATTAAGGCCACCTTGTTACCTGATTTAAATAAGAGGCTTATGGCTTGTTTTTTCTTTAGACTTTAGAGCCATACTTAGAGTTTTACAATCACAACAAATCGTAATTCTAAACCTAGTATAGCACAAGGTGGTAGAAAACGGAGAATCAAGCCATACATATTTGGAATTGATTGAGGCAAAAAATACCCACGCATGTTACCATTTGAGAATTGAGAATAATGGAGTACATTTGCTTATTGAAGCTTTCACATGGATCTTGGAATTCTCAGACGGCGTCTTTAGATCTACAACTTAGGTAATTGATCATGGTGGCTTTATTATATATAACAACATAATTTAGTCTGATCAGATTAAAAGAATTTTAAAATTTTGCTATGCATCTAATCTATTTTTTTTTACATTAGATGTGTCACACTTGACCATATGACTTTGGAAGGTGATGGTTAGGAAAAATGTATATGATGCATTTAGGAAAAAAAAGTTATCACACGACTGATCTAGGAGTTTCATAGAAATGCAATTAGTAAACTAAATTACTTATCTAATTAGTTTTTACATGAATTGTTAAGTTGCTCAAGGTTATGTAAAGGTGAAAATGATGCTTACCTCATTAAAGAGATTCATACGTTTAACTTCTTGTATTATGGTTGATGGCTATAATGTAAACAAAATAATGAGGACAATCATTAAGTTCCAAAACCTTATTTAATGATTGAAATTGTAAATTATTAACTACAAGTTGTTTCAGTTCATAATGGATATACATATAGCATGACCAGTAGGCTATCACTAAGTAGCATACATGATGCTAATAAGTTTTAATGGGTCAGACTCCATTAACTAGTCCCATATTGATAGGCATATCCTAGAATAGCCCGTTGGGTTAGGGGTAGTCTATTAAGTTCATATTGATGACTATGATCAAGCCACACTATGATGATGGCTAGTATAATGCTTGAACTCCTAAAAGTGGCTATTTATGCTCATGAAAACATCTAAAACCTTAAAAGAATTATTCCATAAGGATAACATAATGAAAGGTTTGACATCCTTAAGGAATTGGTCCTAAGTAAGATGGCGGAAGGTAGCTTAATCAGGCCACATATAATAGGATGTATTTTAAGACTTGAAGTGGATTAGGATCCATGCATCAATCATATACTTTCTTTTGAAGAAAAACAAAGGAAATGATAAATAAACATGCCAACATAGTGGAAGCCAGATCAATAGAGTAAAGATTGCAAGGAAAATTTTGATATGATCATAATTTGGAAATTATAGAAGTTTCAATATTAGTTTTATATTAGGATTAATTCACTTCTCTTGGTATATGATACCTATAAGTTAGTGCTGAATAAAACTTTTTCTCGATAAAGTCCAACCTTAATCATGTATTCAATTTCAAAAATCACTAAAACATAAAGATAAACGTAGTGAAATAGTAAAATAAAAAATGTCAGACTTCTCTATAGATCTTTAAAAAGGTAGTAATCTTTAAAAATTTGAATCAAGATTTAATCATCCATATCATCAAAAGTTACATTGATTTAGATGTCAAAATATAGAGTACAAAAGCTTTAAAAAGCTTATTTTTTGAAAGATTCTTGTAGACCATAAGTAGCATAAATGTCCTACCTTAGCGGTTATTCACACAGATAGCTATTAAAACCTTTTTAAGGCCTGAGGGTTCTCTATTGCTAGCTAGAAGGGTTGTTAACCATCAACTAAAAGGTAACTTTAAATCTTGTATCAATCAAGAACCAATAAGAAAGAATAAAGGAAGTCTACACCAATCACAAGTACTCTTAAGGAGGTGGCATAAAAACTAGGGTTTTGCAAAGGTTAGAATATATTTCAAAAATTAAATTTTATCTAATAAAATATATTATCTCAAGATATTTAGTAGCCTTCTGTCTCAAAATTAGGTTAAAACTCTCTTTAAAGCCTTTAGGCCATCATATTTATTATACTATTTCAATCCTACACTTAGTTGGATTTAGAATAGATGGTTTTAACCTAGTTAAAACTCCCAAGACAAGCTGCAACTTATTTTCCTTATTTTAGGAATGGTCAATAAACCCTTCATTTACCTTAGTCGAAATCCATTGAAAGGTTGGGCTAAAGAAATTGGCCCAATAAGCTTGGTCCATATTCCTTGTAAATGGCACAACAAATAGGTTTTTGGGGCCAAACTTGTGTTTCCATAAATTCAATCCAATTAATTCAATTCCTCGTCTATGTAAATAATATTTATTTAATAAATAAAATTATCAAATAATTATAAAGGATTAAATAAATAATTTGGAAACACAAATTAGCTAGTATATACATATCTCTATGGATTTTATAACTATAAAATCCTTAATTCAGTTAAAATTACTTTCTAACTTGATTTTAATATTATTTAATATTAATTATCAAATAATTAACATTACAATACTATTTGAAGGGATAATAAATAAATTATTAAGATAGGAAATTTAATTCTCAATGAAATCTTGAGTCTAGGTGAAATCTTATTTCAACTAGAACTAGTGTTTATCTAACTTTGTAATTTAATGTCTTAATTTAGACAACAAAATATAGATTTCACAAATCTAATTTTATCTCAAATAATTTAACTTCTTTAATTAGGTCTTTCATTTAAATTATCTTTTACTTAAATAAGTCATACTTAATTAAATCCCAGATTTAATCTAACAGATCTACCTTTTTGTGTGTGACCCCTAACATTCACAACACGTTAGCAATGAACATAAATATTCTTATTAATCAACTTCATAGATTAAGAGTAGGATCTAGTAACCTACCATGACCACCAAAATGTTGATAAGTTACTTTGGCGTTACAAAAACTTTTCAACAACCAGCCTATCAATGTAGTACAATTCTTTCACCAGATCCTAGATTTAGAACGAGCATTGTGTAGTATTTACCCTAACCTCTTTCCATATTAGTTCTTAAAAGTCATGGTTAATGTTTATGGATCTATGAAGATCTATTCCTTATAATCCATTTATGTTTTGGCTATAGACTTTAGTCTGATTAACCATAGTTAAAAACAATCAAGATATATCTCCAATGTCACTCAAAGTAGTGAATCCTCTTTCGATCACTTATTGGAATCACATATATTGGAATCAATTTTAATTAGCTTGATAACTTCAAATAATTACAAAATATGAATAAATAATTTGGAAACATAAATTAGCTGGTATATACACTTCCCTATGGATTTCTCATTATAAAATCCTTAAAGTTGGAGTTATTTTTAACTTAATTTTAATATGATTTAATATTAATTAGATGATAATTAATATTGCAATAATATTTGAAGGGATAATAAATAAATTATTAAAACAAGAAATTTGATTCTCAATCAAATCTTAAGTCTAGGTAAAATCCTATTTTGACTAAAAAAGTGTTTATCCACACTTATAATTTATGTCTTAATTTAGAAGACAAATCTAGATTTCACAAATCTAGTTTTATCTCAAATAATTGAAATTATTCAATTAGGTTCTTCAATCAAATTATCTTCTTTTTAACTAAGTCATACTTAACTTTAATCTAATAGATCTACCTTTGTATGCATGACCTATTAGGTTCCCAACATGTTGGCATTGTACATAAATACTTTTATTAATTAAGTTCATAGATTAAGAGCAGGATCTAGCAACCTGTCATGACCACTTAAATATTGAAGATTCAATATGGCCTTATAGAAATCTTTTAGTAACTAGCCTATCAGTGTGGTATGATCCTTTCACTAGATATCATAGATTGAGGATGAATATGGTGCAGTGTTTACCCAAACCTGTATCCATATTAGTACTTACAACTCATGGTTAATGTTCATGGATCTATAAGGAACTATTCCTCATAATCCATTTTTGCTCTGGCTAGAGACTTTAGTCTAATTAACCATAGTTAAGAACACTCGAGATATGTCTCTAATGTCACATGGAGTGGAAAATCATCTCTGAATCACTTATTCATCTACCATATGATTCATGCTATACCCAAAACCACCCTTTCATAAGCATCAATCTATTATAGACCCATTCATGATAGAATCAAAGTATAGCACTCCTCATACAAGATGACCTGGTATCATAAGTCTAAAAACTATTATACATGGTCGCCATATAAGAACATATTCCATAGACTCTTAAGTAACTTATGTCAATTCAAGGTCTCATTTGGGCCATGTTCAATGAACTCGTTTTCACAAAACAAGCACCTATAAGCTATCCCCTAGTATTTTGTATGCTTTGACCTCTATAAGATCAAAGGGTTGCATGCATCCAATACATAGAAGCTTAGCATATACTATTCTTTGTGCATTATCAATGCCTCATCTTGACAATATGATGATTAGGGACATTTTTAGAAACATGGCTTTGATGCATAAGGCTCTTATCATCGTAATGGTATAGTATCTTTACAAAACCATTGTGTTTCAAGGGCTTTATCCAATTTGTGTTTGCATAATTGTCAATCACACCACTAAAATGAAAGAAAACTTATGTTACTCAAGTTTAGTAACATGTATGATGTTATTTGTCAATGTATCCCACGTTCCAACCTAATTAGTTCAATGGCATACACTATCATCTTCCATTTGCACTTGAGACAATTGTATTGTTCTTAGTGTCTATTTATTAAAGAATATATTAATTCATCTTTGATAATCTCTATTATCAAGTCATAAAACTATTTGGATTATAATGAGACCTTGATTCCAATTATATGATTCAGTTGTCTCACAACTACTAAAAATAATTTTAATTAGCTTCATAGCTATAATCCAAAATTTAATCGTTTTTACAAACCTATGATGAAATGATTTATTTTATGTCTCTTGGATATAAATATGTAATCTCTTTAGTTTAGAACTTTTTACAAAATTGCATCCAAGTTATGTATAACCTTAGTTTGTCACTTGTTTATGTATATTAACTTTTAGTATCTCATGAATACTCCAGTAAGTTTCACATTTTCATGAATATTAACTTTTAATAATTCATAAATACTCCACTAATTATAGATGTGTAAGACCTTTGTATGGAATCTAATTTTAAAAAGATTTGAATTTGAGTTAATTGGGCTTCTTTTAATCAATTGATATAATTTGATTGACCAAAATGTAGAACTATTCTACTAAGATTTATTAAATAAAGGAAATTAAGGCATGCCATCTATATGCCACCGAAAGATATATATTCAAAACATCTATCTAAATAATAACTTCCTAAAAATCAATCAAAAAAGTTGAGATAAACATCCAATGTTTAAAATAATAAATCATAAGATGAAAATTCTCAATAAATTCTATGTAGCGAGGCACAAACCTGAACCATATCATTCGAGTTGCCTTCTTCTCTAATAGTCTATCTTAATTTATCCTTTTCTTCATCTTTCTCATTAGTCCTTATAATATGTCAGGCATATTTAGAACCAATAATCAAGTATTATATACCAAAGGAAAATAAAATGTATTTTTGAATTTATACCTGGGGTAGAAACTCTTTTTTGCTTTTTGTCCTTGTTTGACTCATGGTACTCTTCGTAGTTTCCCCTCTAATGAAGAGGTTTTCCACAATGATGTCATGTATCCTTATCAGTTTTATACTTAGCTCTCTCATCGCTGGATGGCTTCAAACTCTTTGATCCATTTTTTCTAGAGTTTATCTTCTTCTTCTTAGCTCTCTTGAAAATAAAGTAACCAAGTGGATAACCTTCTCATTGGTAAAGACTTTTCTATTGTAGACAACATATTCAACAATCCTAAAAAGGACATATCTAGGTGATTCATGTTGAAGTTTAAGATAAACAATGAAAACCTTAGAGGTAGTAAGGAAAAAAATTATATCAATGGCTAACTTATTATCCATTGATCAATCCAACTATTTTAAAAGAGTGATCCAGTTAATCATCATTAGCACATGAGTTCTAATATGTGTACCTTTAGACATCTTTGTTTGGAATAATTCCTTTGAGATATCAAAACTTTCAATAAACTTTTTCTTATTGAACAATTCTTTAAAGTTTAGGATGATGTTCGAAACTTCTATGCCCTTATGTTGCTTCTAGAGATTGGGTGCCATGCTAGCAATCATTATACATGTGGCTTGTGTGAGATCATCTCTATGAACTCGATGAGCATCTTTCTCTTCTTAAGAAGCATAAAGTCTGAGCTCTTTGGGTACAAGCTTATCAAGGACATAAACCTTATGCTCTTATGTTAAAATGATTTTAACATCGTAGAGCCAGTCAATGAAATTCAGCCCAGTCAACTTATTGGCATCCAATATGCTATGTAACGACAGATTAGACGTCATACTTCTTGTTTTTATTCTGTACAAATTTTAGAACATATTTAATGTCAATAACATACATAAGATAATCATTCAGTTAAGTTTTAAAACTAGAATAATTATTCTTCATTAGTTTTATGTAATTATAGCCTTTAACTATAATATAAGAAGTTCAATGTTTGAATCTTCTTAATAAGCTAGAATGATAGAATAATTATTCTTCATTAGTTTTATGTAATTATAGCCTTTAACTATAATATAAGAAGTTCAATGTTTGAATCTTCTTAATAAGCTAGAAACTTTTCATTCTAACATAACCTTGAGCGACTCAATAAATTATGCAAGAACTAATTAAGTAGGTAACATGATTTACCAATTGCATCTCTATGCAACTCCAAAATCAATTAGGTGGTAACTCTTTACCTAAATACATTTTATGTATTTAACCTAACCACTGCCTCTAATATCACATGGTCAAGTGTGACACATTTGAACCAAGCAACATAAGTTAAGTAAGACCTGCTACTTATAACTCATGCCACTTGATCAGAAGGGCCTTGAGCAACTTAACAAATCACGATCGGTCAAAACTCAAGTGTCTTGTTATGAACAATGGAAGGCATCTAATCATGTTTCGGCATGGACTCAATATTTTACGTAGGATTTCTTTTATCAAAAATTTTTTAAGTTTCATTGGTTTATTTTTTATTGCATTGTCATTTTTTTCAAGTGCATAAATATCATATATATATGTATATAACAACAAAAAATAAATCTATCACATGCAATGGTAGGATAATTATTGACTTTCATCTAAACTAGTTTCCTTAAGCCATTAGGAATCTAGGTGGTCAATTCCCGAGGGATACCATTTGTATATCAAATAAGTCTTCATGGTAATCACCTTGGACTTTATCTTGGCACTATCTCCTTTACACCCTCGAGTATATAATTTTTTTAATACCTAGATCTCTAACTATGTAACAATCAAATGAGTTTGAAGAAACCTTGAGTTGCATTTGAGGGAAGCAAGGTGAGAAAAGAATTTTACAAACTTAAAGAGATAAGGTGGGGTTCATATAAATTAAATAGAATTAACCATTCATAACGTAGTCAAACTAAGGTCTAAGTCCATAACTGTCCCTCATGCTTTAACAATTATAGCATAATACTAATCTATAGCTAATATCACATGGTAATCATTTGTACACAATGCATGTATAAGCAAATTTATAACATTGAACAAAGCATCTATAAGAATTTCCTATAGTGATTAAACACATTTAATCTTACTTCTAACTTTTAGGAAACTAATCTTAAATTGGACATTTACCTAACTTTTAAGTGATTTGTTTCAACAAGGATAAATGTTTTTAATTGCATGCTTAAATTAGGTTTCCAAAATTAACATATTTAAAGAGTTAAAATTAAAGTAACCTATTCAATTAAGCAATTTAAGAAAACAAGTTTCCAAATCTTGATTCTTTTAAAACTTGTTTATTTAAAGAATCCTAGTTAAATTAAAAATCTTTCAATATTCCTAACTTTTAAGAACTTAGTTCTATTAGATAACTATTTATCTAATCCCACTTAAACTCTTTCCATAATTTAAAGAATCTAATTCCTAATTTTAAGGAATTTCAGTCCCACTAGAAACTGGTTCTAATGAAAGTAGGACTCTAACAGTTAGTGCCTTTGGTTTTGGCAATCTATTTGACCATACCAGTAGCCTTTGATTGCCACCTTAGATGATGTTTAGGTGCTGTTTCAAGTGGTGAAAAATGAGATTAGATGCTGCCAAGAATTGATTCAAGGTTGCATCCAAAAAGGCAACAAATTTGCCTCTAATCATAAGTCATAAGAAAACCTAGGAAGTAGCATTACCTTGCCACAATCCCTAGTCTTTGAAACAAGATTTCCACACCAATGGAGGATGTTTATATTGTAATTTTAGATTCTAGAAATTCAGTCAAGATGCTGCCAAAGTTTGAAGCAAAGCAAAAGAAAAACTCGATGGCAACTTATTGCCACACAAATCACATGATATACCTTCTACGGATGTGGCGTCAACATGCTTTAAATTTCAGTAGCAAGGATCCATTCAAGAATCATATATTCTTTGATTAACTTGTTGTCATAAACTATAGGAAACCTATGGAATTTTTCCATAAAGATTTCCAGGTGTATTAGGTGCAAGATCACATTTAAGATTAGCTAACAACACCATACCATGTGATATCATGAATTATGTTTCTTTGTTTTAAATCATATTTAAATAAATTAGAATTGAATTTAATAAATGTAATGATAAAATCAGATCATAAAAATCAAGTTTTACAAAAAAGAAACCATTAGAAAAAATTCCTAGAGAAATTGCAAATCATAAGGTACAAGTCTTCAACTTTTATCAATTCAACATGTAATTGATTTAAATCAATAAAAACTAATTTTTATAAATTATTGAACCTGTCAATAATGATCAACTGAAATTCTAAGAATGCTTTCCAAAATTGAGAAAATTTACGAAGATTATTTTATAAGTTTTACAAAAAAGAAACCATTAGAAAACATTCCTAAAGAAATTGCAAATCACGAGGTATAAGTCTTTGACTTTTATCAATTCAACGTGTAATTGATTTAAATCAATAAAAACTAATTTTTATAAATTATTAAACCTTTCAATAATGATCAATTGAAATTCTAAGAATGCTATCCAAAATTGAGAAAATTTACAAATATTATTTTATAAGTTTTACAAAAAGGAAACCAGTAGAAAAAATTCCTAAAGAAATTGCAAATCACAAGGTACAAGTCTTTGACTTTTATCAATTCAATGTGTAATTGATTTAAATCAATAAGAACTAATTTTTATAAATTATTAAACCTTTCAATAGTGATCAACTAAAATTCTAAGAATGCTATCCAAAATTGAGAAAATTTACTAAAATTATTTGATAAGGTTTTATGGCCCAAAACATCATAGATCTATGCAAGCAACATCTAAAAGTCAATTACCACGAATCAATCTATGCTTACTACAATAATCCATAACCTATAGGCTCTAATACCAATTGAATGAAACTCTTTCCTAACGAAGTTTGACCTTATAAATCTATGGGATTTCAAAAATCACCAAAACATAAAAGATAAATGTAGCAGAATAGTAAACATAGAAACAATTGAAGTTCCCTATGGATTTTTAAGGAAGGACTTATATGTAGTAATATTTAAAAATTTGAATCAAAATTTAATCATCCATATAACTAGAAGTTACCTTGATTTAGATGTCAAAATATAAAACAAAAAAAATTCAAGAAGTAGATTTCTTAAAAGATTCTTGAAGACCACAAGCTATAAACATGTCCTACCTCTAATAGTTATCCACATAGGTAGCTATTGAAACCTTTCTTGAGCCCCAGAGGTTCTCTAGTGCTAGCTTGAAGGGTTATTAACCATTAACCAAAGTAGCTTTAAATCTTGAATCAATCAAGAACCAATAGAAGGGAATGAGGAAAGTCTATGCCAAACATAAGTACTCTTAGAAAGATGGAGCAAAAACTAATGTTTTATGTAGGTTGGAATATTATTTGAGAAAATTAAATTTTATCTCCTAAAATATATTCTCTTAAGATATTTAGTGGCCTCCTATCTAAAGATTATATGAAAACTCTCTTTAAAGCCTTTAGGTCATCATATCTATATATATTAGCTCAAAACTATTCTTGTTGAATTTAGGATGGAATAGTTTTGACCAAGTTAAAACTCCCAAAATAAGTTGAACTTAGATTAATTAAATGGTCTGCAAGCCCTTTATTTACCTTGGTGGAAATCCCCTTAAACTTTGGGCTAAAGGAATCAGACCAATAAACTTAGACTGTATTCCTTGCAAATGGCATAATAAATAAGGCTTGGGCCAAAATTGTGTTTCCATGAATTCAATCAATTAATTAAATTCTTTATTTATCTAAAAAAATAATATTTATTTAATAAATATAATTATAAAATAATTACAAAATATAAAATAAATAATTTGAAAACACAAATTAGCTAGTATATACAATCCTTATGGATTTTGTCATTATAAAATCTTGAATTTAGTTAAAACTATTTTAACTTAATTTTAATATTATTTAATATTTATTATCAAATAATTAATATTAAAATAATATTTGAAGGGAAAATAAATAAATTATTGAGGTAAAAAATTTGCTATCAATCAAATCTCAAGTCTAGATGACACCTTATTTTAACTAGATCTACTATTTATCCACCTTTATAATTTATGTTTTAATTTAAACAACAAAATCTAGATTTCACAAATCTAATTTTGCCTCAAATAATTAAACTTATTTAATTAAGTCCTTCATTCAAATTACCTTTTATTTAATTAAGTTATACTTAATGAAATCCTGATTGTATTTAACAAATCTATTTTTTTATCTGTTAGCTGTTGCGATTCCAACATCTTGGCAATGAACATAAATAATCTTATTAATCATGTTAATAGATCAAGAGCGAGATCTAGTGACCCATCATAACCATATAATTGTTGAAGAGTCAATGTAACCTTACTAAAACCTTTCAATAACCAACCTATCAGTATAGTACAATCCTTTTAGCAAGTGTCCTAGATTGAGGATGAGCATGGTGTAGCATCTACCTAAGCCTCTATCCATATTAGTTCTTACAACTCATGGTTAATGTTCATGGATCTATAAGGAACTATTCCTTGTAATCCATTTACGCTGTGGCTAGAGACTTTAGTACAATCAACCATAGTTAAGAACACTCAAGATATGTCTACAATGTCACTTGGAGTTATGAATCCTTTCTAGATCACTCATTCATCTACCATGTTATTCATGTTGTTAGCTACATTTGCTTTGAACTAATCTTGGTTTTGATATAACTAAAACTTTAATTAACTTGTGTTTAAATATTTTCAAGTTAGTATTTTTCTATAAATTAATTTGGAAACACTTTAAAAATTACTAGAATGTGTTTTAACTCTTTCAAATAGTTAAAATATGCTCCTAATGCATACATTTGTATAAAACATTTTTTAGGTAAGTTTCACTATTTTAAAGTCATAAAAAACACCTTAAAGTTGATTTTCATATAAATGGATCGATACGCTATGTGTATGTATCATTATAATGCTTGGCAATAGCTTAACATGAAACCCTTATAAGTATCAATACAAGTAGCTCTTTTGTCAACACAACAAGATGTGTATTGATGCAACCTTTTCCTATATCAATACAGGGTTATTCAACGATCATATTTTGTATGTTTAATTGTAGACTATTGATACACAAGGTAAGTATCGATACAAACAAGCGAGAATGAATGAGAATCACCCAAATCAAGATCACAATAACTAATCCCTCAACAAACATATCCAATGGCTATAATCATGATCAAGGCTATAATAAGCCTCCCTAACACCTCTAATAGAAGGAAGAACTAAGTGATTGTGTTTAGAGTCATATCTTTCATCTTTTCCATCCTTTTTTTGAGTAATTTATTTTTGTATAGGATTAATTCTTCCTATCTTTGTATTCTTCATATTGTATCTTTAGATACATATTTTCTTTAAGTCAAAATTCCTGTAAACACCTAGCTTTTAAAGGTTTTATTTGTTTACACTAAATTTTGTAAAAAAATGGTTCTTACTTGCCATTGAAAAGTAAAAAAGGGTTTTATCTTAGCCAAAAAAGATAAAAGGTAAAGGTTGCTATCTGATCCTAGAAAGACAGGGAGTGTAAAGATTATACCTTGTCCTTGAAAGGTAGGCAAATCAAGTTAGTGAATTGCGAAAATTTAAGGCAAGTAAGATCAAGGTAGATGACGTAGGTAATTAAGGCTAAACCTCTCTAAGTACTTGATTTTGGTTTTCTTTCTCTAGCTCTTTAATTGTCTTTTTATTATTCACTAATTTGTACTCCAAATATTATTATTTATATTTCTTAATTTTATCAAAGTTTTAATTTGTGAAAAGTTTTTAAGAAATTAATTCACCTAATCTTGATTTCATTCATCATTAAAAGGTTTAACACATGCTATACCCAAAGCAACCTTACCATAAAAATTCATCTATTATGGACTCGTTCATGATGGAATCAAAGTATAACACTCCTTGTAAAAGATGAGCTGGTATCATAAGTCTGAAGACTGTTATACAAGATTGGCACATGAGAACATGTTCCATGCACACTTGAGTGACTTATACCAAATGAAGTTCTTATTCGGGCCATGTTTAGTGAACTTGTTTCCATAAAACAAGCACCTATATGCTATCCCTAAGTATCTCAAATACTTCAACCTCTATAAGGTTAAAAGGTTGCATGCATCCAATGCATATAGGCTTAGCATATACTAGTCTTTTGCCATTATCAATACCCCGACTTGACAATATGATGACTAAGAACATTTTTAGATACATGATTTTGATGCATAAAGGCCTTATTATCGTAATGGTTTACTATCATTAAAAAGCCATTGTGTTTCAAAGGCTTCATCTACTTAGTATTTGCATGAGTGTCAGTCATGCCACTAACATGAAGGAAAACCTATGTTATTCTAATTTAGTAACATGTATAATGTTATTTAACTTTCTATCCCATGTCCAATTTGATTGGTTCAAAGGCATACACCAATAGGTGCTTAAATATGTATCACATACTGTAAAGCCTAAATGAAATAAATAGTGAAGATGGACATTATGAAATGGCAATTTGTTAATATTGATCAAAGGTTACCTTCTTGATTAATCTTTTTGAAAGATAATCTTGATATATTCCTAAACATAAGATGTTTAATTTTTGGCATTTACATCCCGATTAAGGATAATTGCCAACATTTAATGCTAAGTATAGATTCAGTCCTTATTAAATAAATCATTAATCATTGAATTTGTTCTATGTTATGGTCACATTATTCCCAAACATACAACTTGCAATAATATTGAGAATACTAAATGTCCTATAATTTATAAGATTTAAAAACAATTTTTAAATCTAATTCCCTTTAAATCTACACATGTAGGATTTAGTGGGAAGCATTTATGATTCTTTAAATTAAAGAATGTCATATGATTTAGTGATAAATAGCCATGATGTTAAAAATGCAATTATTTAGAAAGTGTTCCAAAATACAGAGGATTGCATTTTTATACCCTAAAGCTCATAAACGAACTCTTTTATTTAGTGTCAGAAAAAGGTTATCTTTGGATCCTTAGCATACAAGTTGATAAAAGATTTCTAATAGTTGTTAAAGTAACAATTAAGCCATATGATTGGAATCTGGGTCATATTGTGATTTAAATAGTTAATAAATTTGATAATGAGGTTATCATGAATATGATGAAAGTGTATTCACACATGGTACTAAACCTTTTTCCAAGTTAAGATACAATTTCTAATAAAAAAAGTTCGGCATTAGATGCATTAGTGATTAGCTTAATGCTACTGAGAGATGTTAGTATATACCCTAGAGCTAGTCAACTTGAATAAGTCATATATATAAATTTAGTAATGCAAACGAATCACTTATATTAGAGATTTAAGGTTTTTTTTCATTTTAGTGGCATGGTTAACAATCATACAAAGATTAATTGGATGAAGCCCATGAAACGTAATAGCTTTACAAAGTCAAAAATGAGTTAAAACAATGAGATCCTTATACATCAAAGTTGGGTTTCTAAAAATATTCTTAGTCATTATATTGTCAACATTGAAAATGCATAAAGACTAGAACTAAGCCTCCATGCATTTGCTTCATGCAACTGTTTGATCTTATGGAAGTTAAATTATAGAGATACTTAGGGATAGTATATAGGTGCTTGTTTTGTTAAAAATTCATTAAACTTGGCTCGTATGAGAACTCCACTTGGTATAAGTCACTAAGTGTCTATAGAACATGTTATTATGTGCCATTAATGTATATTAGTCCTCAGACTTCTTATACCATGTCATCTTATATGATGAGTGTCCTGCTTTCATTCCATCACAAATGAGTCCACAGTAAATGGATGCTTATGGTATAGTGGTTTTGGGTATTGCATGAACTATACAAAAGTGGATGTTTAATTCAGAAAGTATTCACTACTCTAAATCACATCAGAGACATATCTTATATGTTCTTGACTTTGGTTAACTTGATAAAATCGTTGGCCAATGCAAGATAAATTTAGCAAAAGTTGTTTCTTGAAATTTATAAGGTTAACCAAAAGCTATAGGAACTAATATGGATTGATACATGAGCAGGCACTGTACCATGCTCATGATCTTTTTGAGATATATGGTGAAAAGACTAAAGTACCCTCAGAGGCTAGTTATTGAAAGGTTTCTTAAGAGGTTATATTGACTTTTCTTGCATAATAGGTGGCCATGATGCTTTGCTAAAGGCTAATCTCGGTTTATAAATATAAATACACCTAATTGGTAATTATGTTTATTGCCATTATGATGAAAGCCTAATGGATCACACACAGTAAGATGATCTATTGGATTAAAATCATGATTTAGTTAAGCATGACTTAATTAGACAAAAAGTGGAATGAGGAAGAGTTAATTGAATAAATTCAATTAAAAATAATTTAAGACATAAATTGGATTTATGAAATCTAATTAAAGATGTCTTAATATGGCAATAAAAATAAGAATGTTTTATCAAGATAATATATACATGGCTTTAAGGATATTATTAAATAAAACCATATAGTTTTATTTGGAAAATTAAATAAAATATTTGATAATTATTTAATTAAATATTTAACAATATTTACATGAAGTAAAATTGTTGTACTTGGGTTAGAAAATTTAGTGAATTAAATTATCTAACATGTAAATTAGGGGTTTGGCTAAAAGCCCTAATTATCAAATGAAGATTATTTAGTTATGAACTACTCTAAGTTGGCTTTCAATGGGCTAGGCACATGGAATAGCTATACTTGGTGTGCTATTGTGCTAAAATATTAATAAATTACTACTAAAGCCTAATCTTAGCCAAGCTAATTAAAATAGTTTTAATTAGGCTCCATGAAACACTCTAAAGTTAACCTTAAAAGTGACTTAATAGTTAAGTCCAACCCATTAGTCAAGCCTAACTTAGCCCAAGATCTTTAAATACATTATTAAAAGAACATAAGAAAAACCCTAAGCACCTATCCCTAGACCTCTTTAAGGGGGTTTGGTGCAATCCTTGCTTCCCTAAGCTTTCTTTGCATAATCTTGCCTTTTTTGAGGGATTTTGAATTATTCTTGATACATAGAAAGTAGGAAAATAGTTGTCAGCATTGAAAGGCTAGTTTTTCATAAAAGTTTTGAAATTGCCTAAATTGAAACACCCTTACTTCTTTAAGCTTAATTTTTTTGATTTGTGTTCCTAAGTGATCTCAAAATATTTTTAATAACAACGAAAGATACAAAATAATTTTTTATCTTGAAGAAATTAATCAAAATCTAAAATTAGGATTTTTGGATTCATTAATTGATATTTGTGCAAAACAACTACTTTTTTTTAGAGTTATTTTTTTCCTCCACTTAAGGCAGTAGATGTTGGAATTATTACTAAATCACTTCAGATCTAAACATATTGCCTACATATTTTTTGGTTTAGGCTTGAGAGGCTTTTTGGCTAGCATTAAAGAACCGCCAAATGTCATTAAGGCTCTAATAAGCATCTATGTGGATCACCGTTAAAGGCCAGACACAGCCATGGTTAATTAATGTAAGGATCAGCATGCCTAAAGCTATGAGTCTCTAGGTAGGTATGATATCCATCATATCTATGTTTTAAACTGCTATTCGATCACATGTACATCTCTGTCTAAGATCTTAAGGAAATTCAAGTACCTATCTATTTACTGTTTGTAGTGTATGTTTAATTCTAATTAAATTTTTATATGTATATCGATAAGCTTAGCCCAAAGTTTCCTTTCGACATGTCCATTAGTATCATATGGAAACCTTCATGTCAAAATATGTCTATTAAGGTTATTTACGTAATAATACCTTAAAACCAAGTTTAGGTTCATGTGCAAAGCTTCATGTCGATAAATATCCATTAAAGTCATGTGTGAACCTTCATGTCAAAATATGCCTATTAAGATTATTTAGGTAATAGTACATGAAAACCAAGTCCTTAGGATCATGTTGGAATTTTCATGTCAAAACATGTCCATTAAGGTTATTTAGGTTAGAGTACCTTAAAACCAAGTCTAGGGTCTTATAAGAACCTTTATGCAAAACATGTCCTTTAGAGTCTATGTGATTATGTTGAAAAACCTAGTATGATTTTGTTAATTATGATACTTGTTTTATTAAAATCAAAGGCAATATCTCCAAGTTAAATAATCCAAAAATATTTCAATGTTCAAAATTAATGGAAACCCAATTTACTTGAAACAAAAAAAAATTACTAATTCTAAATAAATTCAAATATGGGTATTATAATGAAATACTAAAAAATTAAAACCAATTTTAATCAAGAATTAGAATACTATGTGATTAATGAGTACTGTTTCATGGGCATTGTAGAAGGGACATGTCTCGCTTTGCGTGTAACCGACTCTCGAACCCTTTTCATGTGGATCTCTGGTCATTATGCAAACTACAAAGTTTGTTTTTAAAAGTTTTATAACCCCTAAAAGATGAACTCCAGTAACTGATCAAGCATACCTAGCCAAAATAGATTGGTGGTGGCTCCAATCTTTTTGTTGTTTTCATAATGACCATTTAAGGTTAATATGAGTTATTGGATCTTATAAGTAAGTCTCATCCTGATATGAGAAAAAATAACTTTATCATTCTAAGTCTAGCATTTTGAACTCCTATTTAGCATGTTACAACAGGTATGGAACTTTTTTAAAGTATAGGAATTACAATTAATGTTGGAATCAAAATCGATTTAAATCAACATTTAAGTTAAAATATAATTAATGGGTACTAATTGACAGGTGCCATAGAAGGGACATATCTCACTTTTCACATAATTGACTCTCTAATCCTTTTATGTGATCTTTGTTTAATACTAAGGTCTAAGTTTATTTTCAAGAGTTTTGTAACCTTTAAAAGATGAACTTTAAAGCCAAAATAGGCATTCCAAGTTTATTTAGTAATCTTGTAATGACCATTTAAAGCTAAATTGGGCATGCGATTCACTCCAAGACCTTAGTCACAACATGAGAAAAATGTGAGAGGAAAAAAGAAATTTACTTGCCTAAGTCAAGCGAGCCTAGTTTGTGCTCGGCATGTTTATGACAATGTGGTGATAAAGATAAGAAAGTCATATTAGGATAATGCCTAATTTTAGACAAGGCAATAGGGACATCTTGCTTTTTAGCTAAAAAATTATTTTTGCCAAATTAAATAACTATTTGATAATTATTTAATAATATTTACATCAAATAAAATTGTTTTACTTGGGCAAGAAATTTAATTGAGATTTAAAATTCTTTGATGTAAATAGGCATTGGTTGAAAACTTTAATTATTGGGTCTAATAGGCTTCGTTTTGAACGAAACCTATTTAGACTTAATATATGGTTAAACATAAACTATGAGGGCCTATTGGTGTGGGATTGGGCCAATATTTTAAATAGTTAATATCTAGGCCTAATCTAAGAGTGACTAGTTAAAAAGTTCCATCTAGATCCTTTTGAAAACACTAAATATGGAGTTACCTATTGGGTTTTATGGAAATGGGCTTGTTTGTCCCATTAGTTAAGCCTAATCTAAGTTTAGATGTATAAATATACATAGATAAGGGTTTTCATTGATTGAGACTCAATTGACATAGTAAAACCTTAAATGGATGAAACCCTAAAGATCCTTAAGCTAAAGTTAGCGCAACTCTTCTCCCTAAACTAGGTAGTGCACCATTTTCTTCTTAAGACATATAGAATCATTTTTTATCCTTAAACAAGGTAGAAAATAAGCTCACTACCACTTTTGAAAGTAGCCACCATTTGTAGGAGGCAAGATCACCTCTGTACAACTTCCTTGAAGCACTAACTCAACTCCTTATGATTTTTTTAAATAGTTCTTGGTTGTGTAAAAAAGAATGTGAATGCATTTTACCCTTTTGTTAAGACTTAAAAAGCTTTTTGGCTAGCATCGGAGAACCATTAGACCTTTTAAAAGCTCCAACAAACATATTTATAGATCACCATTAGAGTTAGGGCATAGGTGTTACTTGTGTAATTTGATTACTAGATCTGCAAGCATCATTTGGACTTTGGATTACTGTGGGTTACTATTAGTATATGCCTTAGAGCCAATCGGATTGGATAAGACATAATAGTTAATAATGTAAACTAATCACTTTAGTTAGTGATTAAAGGTTTTCATTCATGTTAGTGGCATGACTAACAATCATGCAAATACTAATTAAATAAAGTCCATGAAACACAATGGCATTGCAAACTTAGCAATGAGTTACAAAAATAAGATCCTTACGTATCAAATACATGCTTTTTAAAAATGTTTCTAGTCCTCATATTGTTAAGAGAAGGTATTGACAATGCACAGAGACTAGCATATGCTAAGCCTCTAAGCATTTAGTGCATGCAACTTTTTGATCTTATAAAAGTTAAATTATAGATACTTGGGGATAGAAATGGGGCTTCTTTTACGGAAACAACTTCAATAAACATAGCTTGTATGAGAACTCCATTTGATATAAGTTACTCAAGTGTCTATGGAATACATTCTCATATGCTAATCGTGTCTATTAACCCTTAAACTTGTGATACGATGTCATCTCTTATAAGAAGTATCATACTTAGATTTATCTGAAATAGGTTCATAATAAATGGATGCTCAAGATAGGATATGTTAGGTATGACATGAATCATATGGTGGGTAAATGAGTGAAACAAAAAGGATTCACCATTCTAAGTGACATTAGAGACATGTCTCATAAGTTCTTAGCTTTTTTTAACTTGATAAAGTTATTGGCCAATGCATGGTAAATTTAGGAAAAATTATTTTTCCAAATTCATGATTGTAGACACCTTATTTTTTTCAAACCAATTTCTATCATCTAAGGCATAATCAAAAGACGATAAGATCCAAAAAATAAAAATGGGGATGACTCCTGAGTGTTGTGTCACCAGGCACTTTTAGGTGACATGGTGTCAAGCGAAATTTTTTTTGGGAAGGCTTGAAATGCCTATAGGTTGTATTAAAGAAAAATGTAAAAATGAGGCATCAAAGTTTACTATTCAAGGTGTCACCAAAGTCATTCAAATGAGCATGGGTTAGTTTCCTACTGTTTGTGACCAAGATAAGGTATTTAAAAGGCCTAAGGTACGTGCAAGTCACATTGGTGCATAAGTATTAATACAAGCTTTAATGTTGCCAAAGATTCAAATTTTCATGTGTAGTATTAGTAAAAAAGGGTTTGGTATCGATTCATAAGGTGTGGTATTTATACTTAGCATGTTGTATTTATACAGGCCTCAGCAGTAGTTAAAGTTGTGATTTTTGGCAAAATGTATTGATGCACAAGCAAGAGTACCAATACAAATCCATGAAGTATCGATACAAGGCTCTAGGTCTCAAGATTGGAAATAATTTTTTGCTTTTGGTATCGATACACATTCCATTGTATCGATACTTATGGGTAAAAATTACTTTATGTATCGATACAACATATTTTGCATCGATACACCAAGGCATTTTTGCCCAGTTCGAGCCATTTTTTAACCTTCTTGTATCGACACACAAGGTATTTTTTACCCAGTTCGAGCCTTTTTTTACCTTAAAAAATCTAATTCAAACATGTTTCTTGCACCAAAAATCATCTTAATTCATATCACGCCTCAGCTATGAGCTCATGATTGGACTTAAACAAATTTTTAAAGCCCAAATAACCAATGGAAAAAGTCATTTTCATGAAATATAGGGCTTGTTAGAGGGCATGTCTGGCTTTTCTCCAGTTGTAGGCAACTTTAGCCTTTTTGCAGTATTATTCTATATGATAAAAGTAATGCCAATAAGGGCAGCTGAGCATAGTACCTACAGTTGTCTTTTAATACATAAAAGAATACCCTATAATGCCTTTGCTTTGTCTCCAAAAAGCATTAGTGGAGCCTTGAATTTAAAAGAAGGCCCAAATTGGCTCAGTAGAAAGAGTAATCATTTTTCTCCAGCAATCTAAAAAAAACTCCAACAACATCTAGCCCTAAAAATTCTCCCAAAAAGCTATTTTATTACCTTTCACCATCAACCTTCCTCCATTCCGGTAGCTCTTTAAAATCACCATCGAAAACACCTGTAAGACCTTCTATTCCCTTTATTCTTCCTTAAGAAACTTCCTTCCATCAACACCCTACAAAAAAACACTTTTTTCATCATTTTCTTGCATATCAGCATAAAAAAAGAAAGAAGCTGAGCCTAAAGTTACTGCATAAAAAAAAAACTAAATCTTGAGGCATTTGATATGTTTTCACCTAGCTCTATTTCCTTTCTCATTTTCAGTACTTGCATCATTCTAGTGAACCATCCATGCTGCCATGACCATCCTAGGACTCCCATTCATTATTGTTGCCTTGGTTGTGGTAGTCTTAGGATCTTGATGTTCCATTTGATGCCTTAATGTTGCTTGGTAGGCAAAACATAAACTCTTTCATTCTATCATCAAAGCAACCCCCTTTTCTTGCATTTTCTATCATGTTTCACCCATTTTCACGTGCTTAACACATACTTAAATGTTCTTCCTAACATGCATTAAGTAGGTTCTTGCATTTTAAGGAGCCCATGGCACAAAAATGCAATCTTGAAAATTTTTGCATGCTTATTTTTACTTAAATATGTTAATATCTTCCATAGCTTGCTTTTAATGCCATTCATGGAGTTATCATTTCCATGCATATTTTTTGTCATCTCCTTGCATTCTTGTCATCTTTTCCAAGTTAGAGTGTCATCTTTGTGTGTTTGCATGTGTTATTCCTGTTCACCTTTATGTGTATTGTATTTTGTTCATGATATCCCATCAAGATTCTTCCTTGTTTGCTAAAAATTTTATTTTCAAAAATCCCCAAAGTTAAATTTATGCTACCTTTAATAGGTAGAGAATGACATGGCTTAATGTTTTCATAAAATTGGTCTTCTAATCTTGGGGACAAATTAAACATTTCAAATCTATATTCATGGTAAAATGAGTTTGAACATGCGATTTTTCAAAAAAAATCCTTTTTTAATTGATAAAAAATATATTATCTTGATCTTAAGTTTAACACATTCATGGTGGCATGCTTAATAGGTTGTTTCATTGTCCTAAACTACTTTGGGATTATGGAATAAACTTGTGATGTCCGTGTCATTCTTTCCATTATGTTATAGATGTTCGAACATCCATAACTTGAATTTGACCCCCAAGAAACCCAAAAAAATAAATAATCCCCTATTTTTGCTATGACAACACTATACTCTAAATGTGAAAAATTATTTTTGAACTATAAATGATTTTTCTATAATTTTTTTGATATTTTTCTCTTAGAGGGCAACCTTTCCAATGGTGTCTTGCTTGCCTTTAGACCATTCCAGATGAAGGAATTATGATTTTTCGAGCCTTTGTAGTCTGAAACCCTTATAAAAAGCACATTGCATTCTATTTGGGCATTTCTATCCATCAAAAGATTTTTTTATATTATTAAAATATTTTTCATATTCGCAGAATTCCCTCTCCAAAAAGTTATTGTTTGTGACTTAATGATTTTAAATGAGTAATGATTTTTCAAAATCCATCATGCCCTTTCCCCTGTACATGTTGCTAATTTCAAGATAGGTCTAATTTCAAAAATTAATTTTAACAAGAAAATGATTTTTTAGGATTTTGGAATATATTTAAATTAATTCATGTTGAGTTTCCTTTCTAATGGTACCTCATTTGCCCATTGAGCCTTCGGATGAACCTAAAATAAATTCAGGAAGGAAGACAGTACGATGTTATGCCTTGTTTTAGCCTAGTCTCCTAAATCACGTTTGAACTTCTCGAAATGCATCCAATTGGCTCCCCTACAACACAAGCCCTTTAGGCTTGGATCAATGCTTAAGACAAATATATTTTATACAAGTTTTCAGTTTTCTATTTTTAAAATCTTTTTTTCTAAAAAAACCTTTTTCTTTTAAAACATCAAAAAAAATTTTCTTTGGGGATACTCCAACCCTACTGCTTTAAGGGGATGATCAAACGTCATTTTTCACTGAAAATACTTGAATTTTCTCTCTTAGATTTATTCGAGATTCCTAATTATTTTTTTAAATCTTAAAAAATTTTCATCTTTCGAGGTACTCTAACCCTACTACTCTAAAAGGATACTCAAACCCTATTTGTCATTAAAAAACTTAAATTTTCTCTTTATTCCTAATTATTTTCTTACGATATCAAAATCTTTATCTTTGGGGAAATCCCACTACTCCAAGGGGTTACTCCAGTCTTGCTTTTCATTAAAAAAACATGAATTTTCTCTTTATTCCTAATTATTTTCTTAAAATATCAAAATCTTTATCTTTGGGGAATAATCTAACCCCACATCTTTGAGAGGACACTCCAACCCATTTTTACCTTAAAAATCTAAAAATTCTCTTTTTTTGGATACCCTGAATTATTTTATTTAAAACCTTTTCCTATCCATCAAATTACCACTGAATCCAAACCCATCTCTAAATTGTTATCCCAGTTATTCTTCAATAATCAGAGACAATTATGAGTTATATTCCCATCATCTCTTTTTTTTTTACATTCTTTTGTTTGTGTTTATTGTTTGTGAAATTATTATATTCCTTTTAGTCTTACTAACAAATTTTCTTTTTGTTGAGACAATTGTGCACTCATATTTAGAATTTGTTTGCAAAAAATTTTTACAAGGCGATGTTCCATGTTAGTACCTCTCTAGTGCCTAATATGGAATATTCGAATTTTCAAAATTTAATCTAGAAAAATTATTTTCAAAAAAAATCCCCATGCTCCTTATACCTCCACAATGTATAGGTGATATCAAATTATCTTTGAAAACCTAGATTCATAATTTTCACAAAAGTTCATGCATAAATTGGGATTATACCTAAATAATGACCAAATGGAATAGATTAAACTAAAACTAAAGCGAGATATAGTTAGCAGGTACTAATATCGAGCATCCTGGGTGCCAATCATTCCTTTAGCATAACCAACTCTTGAACTCAACCAACAAATCTTTGGACCTTATAGACCTTGAATCAATGTCACAAGTTTCGTAAGTTAGGATATTGTTTTCAATAGGCATCCTATCATGCCTAGCCCAAAATAGTGGGTGGCAACTCTAAATTTATGATTACTTCATGATAACTTTTTAAGACAAGTTGGATGGGCAATTCGTCTGATAGCTTCCTTCCTCTTCACATCATCATGCCTAATCTAAATCTTGCCAAGGGATAACTAAAAGGCTTAACCACACCACCATATATCTTTTAAGTCATGCCTGCCTGCTTTGGACTATTAAGAGAAAAGAGAAAAAAAAAGGGTATGTGGCAATAGCTTGACGACTCTGCTAGGGAGAGCTTAGAGAGTTAGGCCTATGACTAGCTATGTCTCGCATGACCCTTGGTTTTTCAACTTCCATTATTATTTAGATATGATTCCTATTTATTTTTATTTTTAACCTTTTTACTTTTTATGGCTTTGTTTTGTGATTGTTAGGGATTATTTTATTCTCAAACACATATCGACTCAAATAAGTATGATAATATAGGAGTAAAATAAAAGGTCTGACTATTTCCCTTGCACACCCCATACATTTGCATTTGCACTAGATTCCCACCAAACACCATGACGAGGTTAGTATCCTTATTGTTAAAAGGAAGTAAGCTATCCATCTTCATAAGTAACCCTTCGCATAAGCATGGCAAGACCTATCAGGGTGTAAATTACCAATGTCTCTTTTAAATAACTCTCTGCATTTACATAGGGAAATATATCCGCTGGATCGAACCTGTTCCACCAACACATGATGGGCCTAGGATCGAGGTGCTTGACTGTCCTTACTAGACGAAGAAGCAATCAGATACCAATTTAAGTGTCAACTTAAACCTATATAGTAAACCTTATGAGCCAAACTATGTCAAACCATATTAGAATACTACTAAAATAGGCCAAAGAATAGGGTCACTCAGGGAAACATTTCTTAGCTTCACATCTATACACCATATTACATAGGCGATAATGGGTATTATCACCTACATTTATTATTTTGTTTCATGATCATTTTTAGGGTATACTGTTATGTTCTATGGCTAGCCCTATTCAAAAAATGGGTGATGACAAACAAATATCGTTACCAATAATGCCCATGTCACCTTGAAAAAGCTTATATCTGACTGAAATAACTTAGAATGCTGTATAGATGACGACTTAACATGTGCCTATCATAGGTGTTGATGAATAAACGTCACCACTTAATTGGTCAGATTGTCCTCATGAGGGTATGATGTCATCTTACTAAAGGCATTTTTAACCTGGACACATCGTTATGTTGTTCTTTTGTTATCGATTGCTATGCTTACACTTAGGCATCATATCATCGATTGTCAAGGCAATTTTTGTGATGCATTTTTGTTACTACTTTTTATATATGCCCTTATTTTATGATTGTTATTTTGTGCGGTTGCTAACTTGCTTCCTTTCTATTTTTTGTTTGATGCATGCATCATTTCATCATAATCATCATTATTATGGGACAATTAGCCAATGGTCAAGTGTTCATCAAAGGGTGTCTGTCATAGAGCAACAGCCCACTTCAGACTTGAAGCCTTTTGAAGAAGTCTGAGCATGGTCAGAGCATCGGTAGTGTGAAGATATGGATGTTCTTAAATCTGGGTATGTTTCAACAATGCACGAAAAAGTCAAAATAGGATATCATCAGAATGATTAGCAAGATTGAAGCATATATGAACCAATTGGGACAATTATTCACTAAGAGATATGGAGATATAACCTTTTTGCTCTAAGTCTATTTGGATATTGGTTTGTGGCAAGTAGCATTTTTATTTTGGAACCCAGTATATCGATAGTTCACTTTCAATCATGAAGATTTAGTCCTCACAGTTGATGAATATACTATGTTACTCAACATTGAGATGGCCAACACTGATAGAATATATTGTAATGCTTTAAACCCTTCACCTTTGAAAAAAGGATTGGCTTAGATTCTCGAGGTAATAGAATCTTAGATTGAGGACCATATCAAGATGCAGAGGAATATTGAATTCATTTCCTGGGCTACTTTAAAAGAAGTCATGGCAA
This sequence comes from Adansonia gregorii, assembly GCA_038382025.1. NCBI lineage: Eukaryota > Viridiplantae > Streptophyta > Magnoliopsida > Malvales > Malvaceae > Adansonia > Adansonia gregorii. Next base: position 42,120 of record JBBYHO010499651.1, read on the forward strand.
GTACCGTTGATATCTAAAAAGTTTAATATATCTATACTCTTACGATATATGGTCTGTTCATATTTTCAAAAACATTAGGCTACGTTGAAGCTACAGTAGTAGATCTTTTTTCTTGATTATGCTGCAACATCAATCCCACACAGGCCATCATTACAGAAACCATTTGAGCTCTTAGAGTTTGTAAAAAGATAAATATGGGTCACTTAATTGGATATGCACCACTTTTGCACATCTAGCTTATTAGTCACTTCTTTTCTAAAGAAAAGAGGATGTCGTACAGCTTTTCAACTAGCTTTAGCCCTATCTCCAAGGTCCTTGAGAAAGAATGGCCTCAAGGCAAGTCCAAAAAGTAATGGGTCCAGAAATTTTGGAATCTTGACGGGGAAGATATGACATGGAAGGCCCTTTGGTTTTCACCATAAACAATCATATATTGATGCAAAGATTATAGATGTGCGTTGCTCATAGGATTATAGGGAAACACTAGTTAACCACCCATTCTAGCTTTATGATAATTTTAGTGTTAACAATTTATCACCTTTGCCCAAGGCCTAGAGTAAAGGGATTTCGGCTATTGTAATCAAAAGTTCAGCTAGCTTTCCATGCTTAGAGATGAACCTATTAGATGGAGAGGTATTAGGGAGGAAATAGTATGACCCTAAGATATAACGAGTGGAGGATCCCGCATCAATGACTTCTTACCTTTGTTTACCTCTGGAACATCGCAAATACTAGTTGATGAATTTCCCTTTAAGATTGAATTACTCAAGTGAGAATTTAAACAAGAAAAAGTAACCTTCGCCAAGGAAATTGCTTGCTTAAAAAAAGAAAAGAGTCAATTAGAGATGGACCTCTACCACTAGGATGGCAAGGTGAATAAGGCTATCAAAGAGAAAAACCTCCTCAAAGAAGATCTTGAAAGTTTAAGGAAAGATTATGAGGCTCTTAGCAAAGAAAGCAAGTCTTGACGCTCTAGTAAGTCATCAGTTAAGTGGAAAGGAAAAATTACTACACTTGAGAAAAAACTACACCTATGGAGAGAAACGGCTAGGGTAAATAAGGAAAAGCATATTAGAACCTACACCATCGCATTGACTTATCAAAAAAGGAATAGATGGGTAAAAGCTCTAATCAGGGATTTAAGAGCAAATCATGTTAAGAATGAGACTTTGACACTCAAAATTCATGATTTAAAGTATTCTCTTCAAGCTTGCCAAAACCAATCATTGAACTAGTAAAAGCCTCCGATCAATGAGAGCAAGAATGGCTTCAAGTAGTTAATCACGCAAGTTAAAATTTTTAAGACCACCACTACCATCGCACTGAGTAGAATTAGTTAGCCCAGTTAAATACGGAGAACATGATGGATGTAGCTAGATCCTTAACATGTGATAGCTTGCCCACTAGAGTCCATGAATAAGAATTATTGTATTTTATGGAATATGTGATAAAGCAACGTAATTGTGTTAGGCATTTTCGAATGTAATTTAGCATAATTAGAATATTTTGTTGCTTTAATGAGAGATGCTATTGATGAAGCTACTCGCCAAATCTGAATATCCTACATGCATTTGCATGACAAATATAATTTTTTTACTACTTTATGCATTCATGTTAATTGTCTTTTAATTGCGTACCCATCTTTATCTTATTAAGCATGCCCAAGACATATCATAAAAGTCTAATCCGATAATAATCTAAAATAAAAGTGCTCTAAAACATGGAATCTACAGTTCATCATCAATATAACACTCTCAATCATTGGAAAGCCATGAAGAATGATCACTAAGCTCACATTGAGTGACTTGAACTTATGTATAGGGAGTCAAAAAAGCAATCACTCCATAAAAATGAGGAACTCCAAGCTCAAATTGCAGAATTGACTAAGTTATTATTCGAGGCTTTGAAGGAAAAGGGGCAAATGAGTACTGTCAAAGTGAGGGAAGAACTAGCTAATCTCGAAAGCAACTTAAATGGTGGTATTGATGCCACCAATGCTCGAGAAAGGCCATTTGAATGGATAGCATCCTTTGACAGCAAATATCCCATCAACTCAATTATTTATTTACATTAACCCTACAGTAGCAACCTATCTGGTCTAAAGATTTTAGGGTGGGGGCTCTTCACCGATAAGCCCTATAGTCCCAAATCTCGATGAGCAAATAGAACAAGAAAAAGCAAAGAGATCCTTGAAAATTGATGAAGGCTTAAATAGGTATCAGTCATTGGAAAAGTGCATTTAAGCTGTTAAAGAAAGTGATAAATTTGGGGTTGTAGATGCAAACTGTTTGGGATTAGTTTTTAGTTTCATCATTTCACCTAAATTCAAAGTGCCAGATTTTAAAAATACAATAGGACTACAGACCCTATGGCATACCTTTGCATGTACATAATAAGATGACAAAGTATAAAAAGAATGAAAAACTACTTGTTCACTACTTTTAAGACAATCTAATTAGGGTAGTTATTGGATGGTATGTAGGGCTTGATCTTATAAGAACTTAGACATGGGCAGATTTGGCTTTAGCTTTCCTTGATCAATATAAGCATGTGTCCGATTGGGTCCTCGATTGCCTATCCTTTTTGGACAAGGAAAAGAAAGCCTCTAAGAGCTTCTGGCAATATACCCAAAGGTAGAGAGAGGAAGCAGCTCAAGTTCATGCTCCTTTAACAAAAAAATAAATGATAGTTATGTTTGTTGGTACTTTGCGAGCTCTCTACTATGATAAGTTAATGGCAAATACCATAAATATGGTTATATCAAGTAAAAATCATAGATAACACAATCAAATATAGTAAGATATCCATTACAGAATCCTTTAGGTCAGTCAAAAAGCTAATAAATAAGGGTAAAGAGAAAAAAGTGAATGCTGTTAGCAAAAGTCATGCAAACTTTAACTGGAATTCGTATCCAACGCAGGCTATATACCTCTAAAAAATGTTAAATCCAAGTCTTAACCCTTACTCAATAGTACCATAGCCAGTTCATTTTGTCAAGTTTGCTCCAACAATGGGTTTTGCACCAAATATCGTTTAAAATGCAACCCAGAGCGCACAACCCCGTAACATGAATAATGTAAGAGCTTCAAACAATCAACAAAATGATGCACTTTAAGCTATTCCCTTATTCCTACAAGATTTACTCTTGTGTATTGGTAGGGCAACAATTGGCCCTAATATTCACAAGCCTAAGATCACCACTATATCCTAGGTGGTACAAAGAGAATGCCTATTATGAGCATTACGCCGGAGCAAAAGGTCACTCTACTAAGAATTGCACCTAATTTAAAAGAAAGGTACACGGCCTACTAAAAAATGTGTGATCAAGGTTGAAGAAAGGCTTGGACCAAATATAGGAGCCAATTTATTTCCTAACCATATGAAACCAAGAGCAAATATGATGATTGATGGAAAAAGGTTATTAGGTCAAAAAGAGCATTAGAGAAGTCAAAACCTTGATGGACAAGGTTTGGCAAGCCTTTATGAAAGCTAAAGTAGTCTTAAACATTAAAAACCAAAGTATAAAAGCCACTAAACTATCCTGTTGTCACTATAATCAAGAGTATGCTCTTTAGCACTACCGATCATTCTTATAGATGGTCTAGGGTATGATGGAACAGTCTAAAATTGAGTTCTACAAGGAGTAAGAAGAGTACACTGATTTGTTTATTAATGCCATAGAGAAAGAAAGGCCTACTGACAATTAGATCTTGAATTGTTTTTCTCTCATGAGCATGAAAAAGAGAGCTAAAGGAAGCTTCAAGTAGTATGCTTTGAGATGGATGGAAGAGGCCACCCAGATTCAGCCTTTGTTGATAGAAAAAGAGATGATTATCAGATTCATCGGCACAATGCAAGCTCCTTAATATGAAAAGATAGTAAAAAGTTGCTCGAAGATTTTACTTATGGAGTCATATTAGGTGGAATGATTAATGAAGCCATGAAAAGTTAATCGGGCAAAAGAGATACCTTTAATGGCAAAGAAAAAGAAAAAGTTGAGGTGAGGTAAGAGCCAAAATACAGTGTTGCACCTAGCTCATCCAAAGTTCTTACTGGATCCAATATGGAAAGAATGGCCATTGAAGAGAACTACAGGATTGTAAAAAAAATATATAAAAGGAGGTTAAAACACCACTGAATTTGTTTTGGCAAATCCCGTCCAAGCTAAATTGCCTAATGGGGTTGAAAAAATAGAGGAAAAAATCAATGATTTTTGTGATTTTTACATTGTCTATTGTCATATTTTTCAAACATGTAAAGTGTTTCATATTATGGTTCAAAGAATGATGAGTGAAGGTCGTATTGAATTGTATGATAGAAAGCAAGCCTCACTTGCCTAGTTAGTAAATGCAGTGCCAATCATCAACACAAAAAAAAAGGGATAAAAGTAATCATCTTTATAGGGTTAGAAAGTCATGATATTGTTTAACAATCGTCCGAGAGTCAAAGCTACCCCTTTTTAGCCCGCGTCAGAGATGATCATTCAACTTCCATCCTCTTTCTCTTATAAGAACAATAAAGTGGTTCCGTAGAATTATGAAAGCAAAACTGGGATCACTAATGAATCTAGTCAACAAGCTACAAACGTTAACCTTTTAAAGGAAAGCCACCTAATTCAAAGTGATAGATATTATGCCTAAGCAACATTGAGAAGTGAAATTCAGTAAAAAGACATTGCCCCTATTCTTCAAGCAATAAAGCTTGCAACCAAAGACTCAGATCTAATAGCTATCAAGAAGCCAGAGAGTTGAGAAAAAAGCTACAAAATTCCGTAAGTTCATTAAGCACAGTGAATACAACATCTTTGATAAGCTGAATAAGTAACCTGCCAAGATATTCATGTTGTCACTGTTGTTAAACTCTAAAGCTCATAGGGATGCTCTCATTATATGGATCACTTACTAAGCAACATCATTGCCAACAACTATATACCTTTCAGCGATGATAAGATTTTTCATGGAAAAAGAGGAAACTATAAAGCTCTTCGTATGACCACATGTTGCAAAAGTAGCATGTTGCTCAAAGTGCTCACTAATAAAGGGTCAACTTTAAATGTAATGCCCGTATCATGCTTAAACAATCTCCTTATTGACACGTCTCGTATCTAAGATAGTCATATGATGTTGCAAGCATTCGATGGAATTTGTAGAAATATTATAGGAAACATCACCATTCCACACCAAATTAGCCCATGCATTTATGAAGCAGACTTTCATGTGATAGATATTGCTCCATCATACAATCGTCTATTAGGACGGCATTGGATTCATTCTATAAGGGTAGTGCCATCATCGTTACATCAGAAGTTGAAATTCATCATTGAAAACAAAGTCGTCAATATTAGAAGAGAAAAAGGTATGATCACTGCCATCTTAGCTAATGCCCTATATATATTAAACCAGATGGTGATGCTTGTTCTAGAATCCTCATTTCAATCTTTTGAGTTTGTCAACGCCACTTATGTCAAGGAAGGGTTACCAATATTGAGCCTAGACTATCAAAGACCTCTCATATATGTCTAAAGTTAACCGTTGATAAAGGTGCCTAAAATAGACTCAAATAACACTTCCAAGGGATTGCTAAAGCTTAGAATGTTATCAACCAAATCAACCAAAAAGGGCTACGATTTAAGCCTAGTGCATAGTAGAAAAGAAAACAAGCCTAAAAGAACCTAAAAAAAGATGGCTTGTCTATTAGGCTAAGACACAAGATATGAACCAATAACATTTCCACCGCTTTGCAAAAGTTTTTATCTAGGAGGACATGTGAATACTCCACTAATGTTATGCTCATACTAAACAAGGCATTTAGGATTTCTTTATCAATGTAATTGATAAGCTGAGGACATCAATAATGGACTGAGAGAGTAGCCTATGCCTTTCAGGTTTTGTTTCAAGTACTTGGATAGAAACTAAAATTCCTGTATTGTTTAAGTCTGTTTCAAAATAATGCTATGAACTAAACCTACATGCTTTTACCTAAAAGCATTATAGGATCCTTTGTATGGGCATCCTTTATTAAGTATTATCAATGAAAATGACTAACCATTATGCATTCTATCTTTTGTGTTTATTTTCGTAGCTTTTGCCAACTCTTAACCTTTTTTATATTTTTTTACCTATATTGTTCCTTTTCCATATTTTTAGGTTGGATAAAGGTGACATGAATATTCATACTGAGACAATGGATATCAATTTTGAGCAACCAATTTGCATTAGTGAAGTTGAGTCTGAAGAGAACCAAATAGCTCTAGACTTGCTAAGACTAATTGAATAGAGAAAAACAAATATTGCCTCATGATGAACCTATGGAAACCATAAACCTTGGAATTAAAGAAGACAAAAAAAAAAATCAAAATTGAAACCCTTATAAAACCATCAAATCAAGTTAAGTTAGTAAGTCTCCTCTAAGAGTATTAGGACATGTTCACTCAGTCTTACTAGGACATACCCAAATTAGACACCAACATTTTGGTCTATAAACTTCCCCCCAAACCTGAGTGTAAACCTATAAACAAAAGCTTAGAAGGATCAAACCTAAAATGCTTCTAAAAATCATAGAAGAAGTGAAAAAGCAATTAGAAGTAGGATTTCTTGAAGTAGACAAATATCCTGAAAGGGTAGCTAATGTAGTCCCAGTTTTTAAGAAAGATGATAAAGTGCAAATGTGTATGGATTGTAAAGATCTAAACCAAGCTTACCCAAAAGATAATTTCTCTTTACCCCATGTTGATACCTTAGTAGATAATACTGCCAAAAATGCAATATTTCCTTCATGGACAGATTTTTGGGATACAACCAAAACAAAATGGCAACTGAAGATATGGAAAAGACCACCTTCATGACCATGTGCGGCACTTGCCATTATAAAATGATACATTTTGGACTCAAGAACACTAGGGTACCTACCAAAGAACGATGGTAACATTGTTCCATGATCTCATGCATAAAGAAATCATAGTCTCTGTAGATGATATGATCAAAAATAGTTAAAAAAGAGGGAACATGTAAGCGATTTGCTAAAACTCTTTAAATGGCTTTATAAATACTAGTTCAAGTTAAATCCTGCAAAATGTATATTTGGTGTCACATTTGGCAAACTATTAGGCTTCATTATGAGCAAAAAAAAAAAAAACCAAAGTCGATCCCAACAATGTCAAGGTGTTTAGAATATGCCACCACCTCAAACTCAAAAAAAAGTAAGGAATTTTCTAAGAAGATTAAATTACATAGCTTGATTTGTATCTCAGCTGACCGATAAATGTGATTCAATCTTTCGGCCGAACTTGATCCCATCAAGTATTTGTGTGAAGCCCTCACCTTGTTAGAGAGATTAGGCATGTGGCAAGTCCTATTTTTTGAGCACAACATCATGTATGTGGACTGGGAAGCCATCAAGGGTAGTGCAATAGCAAAGTTTTTGGCAAGTTGAGCAATGCATGATAATCATCATTTAGACTTCAAATTTCCTAACAAAGATTTGATGTGTATATCCAAGGTAGAGGACACTATTAAGTTTAATTCATCTTGGAAAATGCACTTTGGTGGAGCTTTAAATGTATTAAGGCATAGAATTAAGGTAATTCTTATCTTGCTTAATGGAAACCACTACCCCTTCACTATAAGATTAAACTTTGACTACACCAATAATATAGCTAAATATGAGGCCTACATCATGGGACTCCAATCAGCCTTTGAAAGAGGCATCAAAACATTGCAAGTATTTAAAGATTCAGTCTTTATCATGTATGAACTGAAAAGAGAATAGAAATTTGTAATGCTAAACTGATTCATTATGATAGTATGATCTTAGAACTTAAAAAAGAATCGATGATATTAGCTAATATCAAATAGCTGATACCTTAACCACCTCATCATCCATGTTCAGAGTTAATCAAGAATCGACCATTGCTCTCATTCAGATGAGCATCATACAACTCTAGCACCTTGTCAAAATTCGAAGAAGAAAAGGATGACCTACCATTGGTACCATGACATCCTTTAGTATGTCAAGGATCAGCAATACCCAAAAGTGCTACCAAAACTAACAAGAAGACCATCTAACTATTAGCTGTGAGCTTTATTTTGGATGGTAAAATTTTGTACAAGAAAAGTTAGAATTAAGTAATATTTTGGTGCACAGATGCCTTCAAAGCCAAAATAATTTTCGAAGAAGTTTAAGAAAGAATTTGCGATATGCATGCTAATGGACACTTAATGGTGAAACAAGTCATGCGATTAGGATACTATTGGTTAACTTTTGCAAAAGATTGCATTGACTATGCTCAAAAGTGCCATAAATGTCAATCTATGCGAACAAAATTCATGTCTCACCAATAGCTCTATATGTTATTATAGCTCTATGGCCTTTTTCTGTGTGGGACATAGACATGATTGGACCAATCACCTCCAAGGTTTCTAATAGGTGTTTTATTCTAGCTCCTATTGATTATTTGACCAAGTAGGTGGAAGTAGCTTTTTATGCCAATGTCACCAAATCTGTTATGTGTAAATTTATGGAATGGACATCATTTGCAGATATGGCCTTCATGAGTAGATGATAATGCACGTAACTTGACAAACAAAATGATGCAAGCAGTTTGCTCTAAGTTCAAAATTCAGCATTGAAATTCCATCTTATACTATTTAAAAATAAATGGGGCAGTTAAAGTAGCTAACAAGAATATCAAAAAGATAGTTGAAAAGATGGTTGAGACCTATAAGGATTAGCACGAAAAGTTACCTTTTGCATTACATTCTTATCGCATAGCAGTATAAACCTCTATGGGTGTTACCCCATTCTCATTGGTCTAAAGCTTGGCAGCTATCCTACCTATTAAGGTTGAAATTCCTTTACTCAAAGTGTTGATGGAATCATAACTTGAAGAGGCTGAATGGGTCAAGAATCGATATAAGCTGTTTAATCTCATCGAAAAGAATGAATGAAAATTGTTTATCATGGGCAAACGTATCAAAAATGCATGATGGGAGCCTATAACAAAATGGTCCATCCTCATCAGTTCTAAAAAGGTGACTTAGTACTCAAATAAACACTCTAGATCCATAAAAATACTCGAGGAAAATGAACTTTGAATTGGAAGAGGCCGTAAACGGTAAAATGCTTATTTTTTGAAAGAACACTAATTTTAATCGAGATAGGCAAGAACAACTTACCCAACTCTACAAATTTTGATTTTGTTAAGAAATACTATGCTTGAAAGATCCTAGGATGAAAAACTAAAAACACGTCCTATCATCTTTCTGCTACCACTTTAACAAAAACAAAAGAAAAAAATAAAGAGAAAAAAAAAATCCTTGGATGAAAACCCAAAAAGGTGTTTAGGCAAACAAATTGGCTTAAGTTGAAAACTTGAAAGAGTGACTTAAGTGACCATACTCCTCTTACCCAAACCAAATCAAGCCTAAACAATTGATAGCCTAGACTAAAACCAACTTACACCATAGTTACAACCCTGACTAAGACACCAAATCATACCCTAATTCACCTATTTTATGCTAACCTACTCTATCAAATCTCATCTTTACTTGTACTTTAGAAACAAAAACTACCTAAAGTCGAGGCCTCCATTCCACTGTAGGGCAATTTGAAAAGGTTTTTTTGTAAGTCAGCCAACACCAAAAGGATTACTTGCTTGAGAAAGGTTTCTAAAGACACTCAATGGAAAACTCATGTCATCAACATTAGGGGCCAAACCACCAAAAAACCCTTCTAAGCTTTTTGCATCTGCAAAATCTTTTATGATCCCATAATTTTTTCATAACTTGTACTTTTTTTTAAATGAAATATAATCACTTAATTTCTTTCAAAGTTTTTTTGTAATTCCTGCATCCTATGTTACATCGTTTTATTATTTAATTGATAATGCTTTATAGATGAATAGAACTAATAATAGGATTTCCTAGCATTACTTGGAAAGATGAAACTTTGCAGGAATTCTATTTTTGTCTAAAGACCAAGAATGAACCCTTAGGGCCACAGTCGGTCTTATTTTTGGACCTCACATCTAAAAAATGTGCTCAAAACCTCTCCCTAATAAACTTAAGCCTAAAGGTAAGGAACTAAAGTTCTTTTCAAACTGGCATCCTAACAACTAGAGTTTAGAGCAATCTACTTAGACTATCAAAGACACCCTTTGAATCATAATTGGCGAAGAGAAACCCTCTATACTTGCTAGCAAACTCAAAAAATAAAATGTCCTCAAAAAAATAAGACATCTATGCTTAGGTCCATCCCTTGACAATGATGAATCACTCGTGCCTTCCACAAATCGGCTTCAACATTTAAAGCCTCTAGAAATTTAGAGTGACATTGATAAACTTGAAGGCAAGAAGCCACCTTATCAGACTTATAAAAGATCGAAAGACTAAAAAGGCCAAAAAAATTTATTGCTAGATTAGACGTTAAAATCATCACTTTTGCATTACTTAAGCATGCATCGTATCCCTATGCATCATTCATACTATAATTAACATTCTTCATGTATGAACTCTTAGGCTTAAAAGTTAAATTAAACAAAACTTTGTATAAATTCTTCTCTTTAAAAAGCCTTAAAAGGTTTCAGGTAAGAATCCCTCATATCATGGGTCCACAAATTGAAAAAGCCATTCAAGAAAGGTATTCAATTTTTTTCTTTTTTAATCTTCAAAGAGTAAAATGCTTTTTCTTTTTAGTCCCTAAAGAGTAGGACACTTTTTTTCCTTTTATGTCTTCAAAGATAGGATGCTTGCCTACCTCAATCCTCAAAGAATAAGATGCTTACCTACCTCAATTCTTAAAAAATAGGATGCTTACTTTCCTCAGTCCTTAAAGAGCAGGATGCTTACTTACTTAGTCCTCAAAAACCAAGACGCTTACCTACTTCAGTCCTTAAAGAGCAGGGCACTTACCTACCTCAGTTCTCAAAGAGCAAGGCACTTACCTACCTCAGTCCTCAAAGAGTAGGGTGCTTACCTACCCCAGTTCTCAAAGAGCAAGACATTTACCTACCTTAATCCTCAAATAGTAGGACACTTACCTATCTAAGTCCAAAATAAGTTGAACATTTATCGATGTCCTTAAAGAGTAGAATTCTTACCTACCTCAATCCACATATAGCTATATGCCTATCAAGTTAAAGCCTACACTATCTGGTCCTGTTTAAGGGTTAAACCTAGGAAACCACAAACCTAGTAAAGAGGTCACACTCTATAAAACTCATTAAAATTCTTTTATTAATTAGGACCATTGCTAATATATCGACCTATCTCTAAATAATACTAACTAAATCTCTATTTCTCTACAGGCACATAGAACCATCATCTTACTCAAAAAAAATGGTGTTTATTTATCTTTACCATATTTATGATATTTAGCATCACAAAAGAAGGGCAATTGTAGACATTTCATTTTATCTAGACCAATTTTTGGCATCCTAAGACATAATTAAAAAATGAAAGGATAAAAAAAATTAAAATAAGGATGACTATTGGGTGCTATGTTGCTAGGCACTATTAGACTACACAACGCTAGGCAAAATTTTTTTTAGAAAAGCCTGAAATGCCTATAGGTCATATTAAAAAAGATGTAAAAATTAGGTATTAAAGGTTACTATTTAGGGTGTCATTGAAGTTATTCAAATGAGCACATGTTAATTTCCTACTATTTGTGACCAAGGTAAGGTATTTAGAGGGCTTAAAGTATGAGCCAGCACATTAGTGTGTGCACAAGTATTGATACAAAGCTTTAATGTTGCTAATAAATCAAATTTTCATATGTAGTATCAATACAAGAGGGATTGGTATCCATTCATAAGGTGTTGTATCGATATTTAGCATGTTTGTATCGATACAGGCCTTGGCAATAGCTAAAGTTATAATTTTTGACAAAATGTATCGATACACAAGTAAGAGTACCAATACAAATCCATGGAGTATTGATACAAGGCTCTAAGTCTCAAGACTGAAAACAATTTTTTGCTTTTGGTATTGATACACACTTCATTGTATCAATACTTATTGGTAAAAATTACCTTGTGTATTAATACAACATGTTTTATTTTGATATACCAAGGCACTTTTGCCTAGTTTGATATATTTTTTAGCCTTTAGAAATCTGATTCAAACATGTTTCTTGCACCAAAAATCATCATAATCCATATCAAGCCTTAGCTATAGGCTAGTGACTAGACTTAAACAAATTTTAAAGCCCAAATAGCCAATGAAAAAGGTTATTTTCATAAAATATATAGCTTGTTGGAAAGCATGTCTAGCTTTTTGCCAATTATAGGCAGCCATAGCTTTTTTGCACCACTATTTGGTATGACAGAACCAATGGTAATAAGGATAGTTAAGCAAAGTACCTAGAGTTGTCTCTTAGTACATGAGGGAATATCCTATAATGCCCTTGCTTTGTCTCCAAAAAGCATTGGAAAGGGACCAAAGCTGGCCCAGCAGAGAGAGAATCATTTTTCTCTAGCAATCTCAAGAAAAATTCCAGCAACCTCTAGCCTTAAAAGCTCTCTCAAAAATACTATTCCATTACTTTCACCCTCAACCTTCCTCCATTCCCAGAGCTTTTTAGAATCACCATCGAAAACACCTTCAAGACCTTTATTCCCTTTACCTTTCCTCTTAAAACTTCTTTCCATCAACACTTTACTAGAAAACACTTTTTTCATTATTTCCTTGTACAACAACATTAAAAAAGGAAAAAAGATAAGCCTACAATTATTGCACAAAGAAAAGCTAAAGCTTATGGCTTTTGGTATATTTTCACCTTACTTTATTTTTTTCTTATTTCTAGCACTTACATCATTTTAGTTAACCATCCATGCTACCATGACCATCTTAGGACTCTCATTTATTATTTTTGCCTTGGTTATGGTAGTCTTAGGATCTTAATGTTCCTTTTGATGCCCTAATGTTGCTTGGTAGGGCAAACATCTTTTTTTTCATTCACTCATCAAAGCAACCTCTTTTTTATGCATTTTTTTTATCATGTTTCACATAGTTTCACATGCTTAACACATGCTTAAATGTTTTTTTCTAACATGTATTGGGGAGATTTCTGCATTTTCTTACATTTTAAAGAGTTTTATGGCATAAAAATGCTATCTTGAAAATTCCACTATTCTTTTCTTTGCTTCAATACGTTCATGTCATCTTCCACAACATGCATTTTGATGCCATTCATGGTGTTAACATTTCCATGCATCTTATTTGTTGTCTCCTTGCATTCTTGTCATCTTTTCCATGACAAAATATCATATTCATGTGTCTGCATGTGTTATTCCTTTTTTTTTCTTTATGTATATTGTATTTTGTTCATGATATCCCTATTAAGATGTTTGTTGTTTTATTAAAAATATGATCTTCAAAAATTCCTAAGTTAAGTTCATGCTACCTCCAATAGATGGAGAATGACATGTATTTAATATTTCCATAAAATTGGTCTTCCAATCTTGAGGACAAATTTAACATTTCAAAATTAGATTCATGGTAAAATGAGTTTAAAGATGCTATTTTTCAAATAAAAATTCCTTTTTTAATTGAAAAAAATTATTACATCTTGATCTTAAGTTTAACACCTTCATGGTGGCATGGTTAACGGGTTGTTTCATCATCCCAAACTACTCTAAGATTATGGAATGAACTCATGATGCTTATGTCATTCTTTCCCCTATTTTGTGGATATTAAACATCCATAACTCGAATTTGACCCCTAAGAAACTAAAAAAACCGAGTAGTCCCCTGCTTTTACTTTGGCACCACTGTAGTCTAAATTTAAAAAATTATTTTTGAACCATAAATAATTTTTCTAGAATTTTATGATGTTTTTCCCTTAGAGAGCATTAAAATACGTTTCCAACGGTGTTTTGTTTACCTTGAGATCATTCTAGATAAAGGAATTATAATTTTTTGAGCCTTTGCTGTCTGAAACCCCTAGGACCAGTGCATTGCATTCTGTTTGTGTCATTTCGTCCCATCAGAAGATTTTTCTATATTATTTAAATATTTTTCTTAGAAAGTTTACCCTCTTCGAAAAGGTATTATTTGTGATTTAACGATTTCGAATAAGTTTAAAATAATTTTTCAAAGTCCATCATGTTTTTTTTCAAAATCTTTTATTCAAAAAAACCTTTTTTAAAACATAAAAAAATTTCATCTTTGAGGATACTCTAGCACCACTAGCCCAAACGGATACTCTAACCCTATTTTTCATTAAAAAACTTGAATTTTTTCTCTCAGATTTATTCAAGATTCGTAATTATTTTCTTAAATCATAAAAAAATTTCATCTTTTGGGATATGCTAATTCCACTACTTCGAAAGGATACTCTAACCTAGTTTTTCATTGAAAAACTCAAATTTTCTCTTTATTCCTAATTATTTTCTTAAAATACCAAAATCTTTATCTTTGGGGATACTCCAACCCCACTATTCTAAGGGGATACTCCAACCCTGTTTTTCATTAAAGAAACTTAAAAGTTCTCTTTATTCCTAATTATTTTCTTAAAATATTGAAACTTTTATCTTTATGGAATACTCCAGCCCCACCTCTTTGAGGGGATACTCCAACCTTGCTTTTATCTCAAAAATCTAAAAATTCTCTTTTTTTGGATACCTCAGATTGTTTTATTTAAAACCTTTTTCTTTCAATCAAATTAGTAATGAATCCTAACTCATCGGTTAATTATCATCCTAGTTATTCTTCAATAATCAAAGACAATTATGAGATACATTTCAATCGTCCCTCTCTTTTACGTTCTTTTGGTTGTGATTGTTGTTTGTGAAATTGTTATATTTTTTTGACTAACTAACATGTGTCCTTTTTATAGTTATTATCGTGCAGTCATATTTAAAATTTACTTTCAAAAGATTTTTGTAAGGAGATGTTCCTTGTTGATATCTCTTCAATGCTTAATATGAAATATCTATATTTTAAAAATTTAATCCAAAAATTATTTTCATAAAAAATCTTATGCTTCTTATACCTTCGTGGTGCATAGGTGATATCAAATTATCTTTCGAAACCAAGATTCATAATTTCCACAAAAGTTCATGCATAAATGGATGTATTATCTAAATAATGACCAAATGGAACCGATTAAACTAAAGCTGAAGCGAGATATAGTTAGTTGGTACTGATTTTGAATGTTGCAGAGGTGCTAATCCTTCTTCACATGTAACCAACTCTGAACCTAACCAATGAATCTTTGGACCTTGTAGACCTTAAAATCAATGTCATGATTTTTGTACCTTAGGATATTGTTTTCAATAGGCATCCGATCATGCCCAGCCTGAAATGGTTGGTGGTGACTCCAAATTTATGGTTACCTCATTGTAACTTTCCAAGACCAGTTGGATGAGCGATTCCTTCAACAACTTGTCTCCTCTTCATATCATCATACCTAATCCAAATCCCTACCAAGGGATAACTCAAAGGCTCAAGTGCAGCACCATATATCTTTTAAGTCGTGTGCGCTCACTTCAAATTATCCAAAGAAAAGAGAAAGAAAAAAGGCTACATGGCGACAATAATGTTAACTAAAAGCTATAGGAACTAATATGGATTGACACATGAATAGATAATACACCATGTTTATGGTCTTTCTGGGATATCAGTGGAGGGACCAAATTATACTAAAAGGCTGGTTATTGAATGGTTTGTTAAGAGGTTATATTTACTCTTCTTGCGTATTGGGTGGTCATGATGCTTTGTTAGAGGCAAATCATGGTCTAGAAATATAAATGCCCTTAAGTAGGTAATTATATTTGTTGTCGTTATGATACAAGCTTAATGGGTCATAGATAATAAGATGATCTATTAGATTAAAACCATGATTTAACTATGTATGACTTAAATTAAATTAAAGGTATAGTGAAGAGGACTTAATTGAATTAGGTCAATTAAGAATAATTAAGAAATTAATTAGATTTATTAAATCTCATTAGAGATATCTTAATATGGCAATAAAGATGAGAATGTCTTATCAACATAATGTTTGTTTTTGACATGATTTTAGGGATATAATAAATATAGCCAATAATTGTACTTGTAAAATTAAATAATTATTTGATAATCACTTAGTTAATTATCTAATATTATTTACATGAAGTAAAATTATTTTCTTAGGTTGAAAAATTTGATTATGAATTAAATTATCTTATATGTAAATTTAGGGGTTAGGTCAAGAGCCTTAATTACCAAGTCAAAGGGAGTTTACTTGTGAACTACTCCAAGTTGGGCTTGCTAACAGCCTGAGCACATGGAATGGCTATCTTTGGTGTACTATTAGGTCAAAATATTAATAAGTTAACACTAGGGCCTAATCTTGGACAAGCTAGTTAAAATAGTTTTATTTGGCCTATATGACACCACTAAAAGTGGTGCCAACCTTGAGGATGTGTGAGACTGGCCCATTAGTTAATCGTAACTTAACCCAAGGTGTATTTAAATACATTATTGAGGCTTTCTGGCTAATAAAAAGCATAGGAAAAGCCCAAGGTGCCAATCTCTGGACTTTTCTAAAAGGGTTTGGCAGAAACCTTCGCTTCCTTAAGCTCTCTTTGTGCTTTCATTTTTTTCTAAATATTCTTTAATCATTCTTGACACAACAAAAATAGAAAAATAATTTTCTAGCATTGAGAGATAAATTATTCACTAAAGTTGTGAAATTGACCAAATCCCAAAATCCCTATTTTTCTAAGCCTCTTTAATATCGATTAGTATTCTAGGTGATCTCAAAGTGTTTTTAATCACTATGAAGGTAGAAAATCAGTCTTTTATCTTAGTGGAATCAACTGGAACAAAAAATTATGATTTTTGGTATTTATTCATTGGTATCTGTGAAAAACATCCACTTTATTATAGAGTTATTTCCCCTTTTCTTTGGCATAATAGGTAAGAGAGTTGTTTTTGAATCACATAGATACTTATTAGCTGTATACCTTTTGGTTGAGGCTTGAGAAGCCTTCTAGCTAGCACCAAAGAACCACTAGAACTAATGAAGGTTCCAATAGGCATCTATGTGGATCACCATTAGCAGAACACTTAGACTACTTTTGGCTTCAAGAAAAGGTCATAGAAATCAACCCATGGTGCATACGTAAAGGGATCGATAGGTCTCTAAGCACGTATGATTTTTAATGGTTCTATGTTTTAAATTACAATCAGATCACATGTACTTATCTTCCAAAAGATCTTCAGGAAATCCAAGTGTTTTGTTTGTTTAATTCTACTGTGTAAGTGTAATTTTGATTAAATTTTTATGCCTATATCAGTAGGCATGAGCCCATAATTTCCGTTTTTAGTTATATCAGAGCTTAAAGTTTATACATTACATGTGGTCTAGTCTATCGATTTTTGGTGATAATAAATCTAATTGATTTGTGTGTTGGTTTGGTAATTTTTGGTTTTATTAAAATTCTTGTAAATTTATTTTTAATTAATTTTTAAATCTAGGCAGCATGTAATTTTTGGCTTAATTGATTTTTAAAAATGTTTAAATAATTAATTGAAATTGTTCTAATTAACTTAGATGAAAGTTCTAGCATCTCTTAAGCTGTTAAGGTTGTTTGAATATTGTTTTCATCCGTTTCTTGAATTAAAAAATAAAGGAATTATTTCTTTTTAATTTTTAATTTTATATCATGTTAATCCATATTTATCATTAATATTAGTTAGTTTAAAATATGTTTGACTAATTCAAATGTTATTAGAGTTATCTGCCAACATTTTAAGGTTGACTGTTGCTAAGATGGCTATGTTTCAATGTTTTAATGGTGCTAAAATTTTCAATAGTTATTAGTGGAACTTTTCCTTGTTTTTCCACCTTGAAAGTGTCATGAAAACTTCACAATATTTACTAGAAAAATTAGGTTAAAATTATAGTTAAAAACATTTCAATTTTGGGCCCTAATGGGTGCATTAAGTGTGCCTAAGGCCTGCAGCATTATTGTGCCTCTTCTTCGATCCTTAATGTGGCAAGTAATCAGATTACAAAAATTTTATATGGCAATGAAAACATGTTAAAAACACTAATCTGAGACTTCTTAAAGGGGATCATCTTGTAAGGCCTTGATTAATCTTTTAGATCAAGAAAACTAATGAACTATTCAAGATTCAAACATAGCTCAATCTTAAAAAGTTTTTAGTAATTCTATGACCCAATTATCAAAAACATTGAGCCTACTTGTTGTAAACCAAAGTTCATCAGGCATTTAACCTTTAACTGTTATCCACACAGGTGACCCAAAAAACCTTTAACAAGGAAGAGACTATGTTGCTGGGAGCTATGCTAATAGCTTAGGTTTCAATAAACCTTTCTTGCACTTAGAAAACCTTGATTGAATAATCAAAACAAAGAAAAAACTAACTTTTATCTTATTGCAAAGGAGTTGGCACAATAGGGTTCTAGGAGAATGTTGCCTAACCCTATTTTAATTACTAGCCAAAGGTTTAAAATTTTAATTTTTAAAAATTATAATTTTACCCCTAGCCTATTTGAACTTATTCAAATTTGGCCTAGGTAACCATTACCTACATTAGAAACCCAGTCTCAATTTAATTTCTACTAATCACCTTTATGTGTGTGACCCATTAGATCCCCATCATATGGGAAATAAATGCAAAATAGCCCAATTAAGAATTTTTATGTTTATAGACCAAGATTGGCATCTAGTAATTCATCATGGCCACCTAACATGCAAGGGGTGTCAATATGGTTTTGATAAGCGCTTCAGTGTTCAGTATATCACTGTAATAAATATTCTTTTATTATATATCCTAGAATTAGCAAGAGCATGGTTTAGTGTCTACTCTCAGTCCGTTCCATATTAGTATGTAACCCCTCTGTGTTAACTCCATAATCAATATTGCCTTAGCTAAGGACTTTGATTTAACATGGGCCAGGTATATGTAAAATATGTCCCCTCATATCACTTGGGGTGATGAATCCTTTTTGGACCACTTATTCACCTACAATATGATTTATGCTATAACCAAAACCACCTTACCATAAGCATCCATCTATTATGGACCCATTCATGGTGGAATCAAAGCATGAAACTCCTCATATGAGATGACCTAGTACCACAAGTCTAAGGATAACTTATACTACTAACATGTGAAACTATTTCTATAGAGATTTTGTTCAAATACCAAATGGAACTCTCGTAGCGGGTTAAGTTTAGGGAAATTGTTACCATAGCAAGCACCCATATGATGTCCCTAAGTATCTCTATACTTCAACTTATAAGATTAGTTGCATGCATTAAATGCATGAAGGCTTATATATGTTAGTCTTTATGCATTGTCAATGCCCTGTATTGTCAATATGATGATCAAGAATGCTTTAGAAATAACAATTTTGATAAGGATTTCATAGTTACAACTTTTTACAATCAGCTTACAAGGTCAATGTGTTTCATGGGCCTGATCTACATAAGATATTTATGACAATTATACAATTAAATCTTAAATAAAAAATACTTTTATAACATTAATTAAATACAATGTTTGATTACATGAAATCACTAAATGCTAAGGCCTTACAAGCCACAATATTTGGCTTGCAAGGCTTACACTAACACCATGGCAGCAAATAATTGCTACAAATTTGCTTTATTTTTAGAGGTTTAGTGGGAGGAGACAATAGTGTTTGAGTTGAATTAGGATGGATTACATAGCCATGCATGGAGCAGACTCTTAATTGGACTAGGACACCCTGAGAGATTATGTTCCATTAAAACGCTTATTATAAAACACCTAATTATCCAATTATATTCATTTTTTTAAATTATTTAAGATATGAATTGGATAATACAATAAGCATGGAATTAATATTCAATTAAATTGTTTAATTGAAAAATATATTTAATTTAAATGATCAGTCCCAATTCTATTAGGATTTGTTCTAATGAAAATAGAATAAATATTAATCATATAAGAAAATTGTTTTCTTAATTAAATTAAATATGGATCAGTTGCTAAGACTTAAAAAAATTAGAAACTAGTTTTTTAAATGGTTTAGGAAATATTACATATTAAATAGTTTGTCTGAATTAAGACAAAGTTATATAAAAGTTAGATAATGTCTTAATTAAGACGAACAACCTAAAAGATAATGTCCAATTTAATGTATTCAATTGTTGTCTTATGGAAAACAAGTTGTGTAAAATTGTTTTCAGAAAACATGCTTCCTAAAATGAATGGTTTGTCCAAATTAAAGCAAAGTTATCTAAAAGTTAGATAATATCTTAATTAAGACAAACAACATAAAAATTTAGGTAATAAGCAATTTAAGACAAGTTTCCTAAAAGTTAGGAATTTAATTAAAAATGTTTAACTAAAGAATCAAATTACTAAATAATTTGATAAATCATATCAAATTGTTCGATGAGGTTTATGCAAATGATACACTAGATTACCAAGTGATATTGGCTATGTTTATTTTGTTTCATGCTTATAGTATGATTATGTTAGCATGAGGATGACTATGGACTAGACCTTAGTATGGCTAGGTTGTGGATGGTTGAATTTTTTTGTATTTATTTTATAAATAGGGTTTACGAACCTTGCCCTCTCTTTTAATTCTAGGTTGTAGGTTTTCTTCTCACCTAGCTTCCCTTAAGTGTGACTTGAGGTTTCTTATATGTGATAGTTACATAAGACTTGTAGATTTAGGATTAGGTTATGATTAGAATTTATGTAAATCCAAGATGTATAGAAGATAGTGCCAGAAAAAAAGGATAAAGGAGATCATCAAGACTTGCAAAGCCCTTATATGATATCCCTAGGAATTTGACCAAATAGTTTCTTAATGGCTCAAGGAAACTAGACAGATTAAATCCATAATTATCCTACTATTTTGCATGTGTTACATTTATTTTTGAACATATATATGTGATATATGATTGAATAAATGTTAAGCATGCTAATCAAATAAAGCACTAAGACCTAAGCTAAATTATTAAAAATTCCTTGCAAAATATTAAGTCCATGCCTAAGCATGATCAGATGCCTTCCATTAATTATAAAAAAATACCAAAGTTCTAACTATGGTGATTTGTTAGGCTATCCCCAAGGTCTTTTTTGTCCAAGCTGTTAAAGTTATAATTTATGGGTTTTACTTAATTAAAGCTATATTGTCTGAATGCTTACAAACTCGACCCCACGATAATAGAAACGATGCTTAGGTGAAATGTATATGATGTACTTATGTAAAAGGTTACAACCTAACTAATCTAAGAATTGGATAAATATGCAATTGGTAAGCTAAGTTACCGATTCAATTAGTTCTTACATGGCTTGTTGGGCTATCCCCAAGGTTATTCAAGGATGAGAAAGGTCCTAGTCATTAAAAAGATTCAAATTTTAAACTTATGTGTTATAGTTGAGGGTACAATCTCAATAAAATATAAGGATAGTCATTAAAGTTGTAAAACCTTACCTAATGACTGAAATTGCAAATTATTAACTACAAAATGTTTTAGTTCGTAATAGACATATATGCAACATTAACTAATAGAATATACTAGCATCCATGATGATAAACTTAATGAGCCAGACTCCATTGATTAGTCCTACATTGGAAGGTATATCCTAGAATAGCTTGTTGGGTCAAGGGCAGTCTATCAAGTTCATATTGATGACTTTAATCAAGACATATTATAATGATGGAGAATATGATGCCTAAACTCTAAAATGAACAAGTGGCTATTTAAACTCATTAAATCATATGAAACCTGAAAGAATTATTCTATAAGGATAATCATAAAGAGAGGTTCGATATCCTTAACGAATTGTTCTTAAGCAGGAGGTCAGAAAGTAACCTATTTAGGCCTCAAATAGATGAATTTCTAAGACTTGAGCACTTTAAATGGATAATGATCCATAAATTATCTGCATATTTTCTTTTAAAGAAAGACAATGGAGATGATAAGGGAATATGCCAACATATTAGATAGCGAGATTAATAGAGTAAAGGTTGCATAGAAAATTTTAATATGTTTAAAATTAAAAAACTAGTAGAAGTTTCAAGATTAAATATACATTAAGATTAATTCACTTCTTTTGGTATATGGTACTAGAAATTGGTGCTTAAATATGTATGGCATATTGAAAGGCCCAAATGAAAGTAGTAGTGAAGATGGACCAATGAAATGGCAAACTTCTTAATGATG
>JBBYHO010499651.1:64402-74738 GCA_038382025.1 Adansonia gregorii
ATCAAAGCTTGCCTTTTCCATTAGTGTCTATGAATCATAATTTTGATTTATTTGTAAACATAAAAAGTTTATTTTTGCATTTATATGCCAATTGAAGATCATTGCTAGCATTTAATGTCGAGCTTAGATTCAATCCTTATTAAATAAATAGTGAAGATGGACCAATGAAATGGCAAACTTCTTAATGATGATCAAAGCTTGCCTTTTCCATTAGTGTCTATGAATCATAATTTTGATTTATTTGTAAACATAAAAAGTTTATTTTTGTATTTATATGCCAATTGAAGATGATTGCTAGCATTTGATGTCGAGCTTAGGTTCAATCCTTATTAAATAAATCATTAATCATAGAATTTATTCTATGCTATAGTCACATTATTCTCAAACATGCAACATGCAATTGTATTAACAATACTAAATCGCTTATAACTTATAGGATTCAAAAATAGTTTCAAAAGTTAAAGATCATAAATTGACTTAGTGATAACAGCCATGATGTTAAAAATGTAATTATTTGGAAAGTGTTCCAAACTAAAGAGGATTGCATGTTTATACCCTGCAGGTCAGAAACAAACTTTTTTGTTTAGGCTTGCAAAAGGATTTACATTTTGATCATTAGCCTACAACTAATAAAAAATTCCTAATAGTGTTAGAATAAGAATTGAGCCATAATATTGGAATCTAGGTCTCTAGTTAATGACTTCGATAATGAGATTATCATGAGTATAATTGAAACATATCTCACAATAGTACCAAAAAGCTTTGTCCTAGTTAAGATACAACTGCTAATTAAAAGAGTTCAGTATTAAATATTTAATGATTGGCTTAGTACAAGTGGGAGATGTTAGTATATGCCTTAAAGCCAATTGGATTGGATAAAACATATAATAGTTAATAATGCAAACTAATCACTTTAGTTAGTGATTCAAGGTTTTCCTTCATGTTAATAGTGTGATTGATAATCATGCAAACACTAATTGGATAAAGCCTAATGGCCTTGCAAAGTTAGTAATGAGTTAGACAATGAGATTCTATGCATCAAAGTTTTGTTTCTAAAAATGGTCCTAGTCATCATATCATCAAGACAAGGCATCGGCAATGCACAAAGACTAGCATATTCTAAGCCTCCATGCCTTTGATGCATACAACTCTTTGATCTTATAGAAGTTAAAGTATAGAGATACTTGAAGATAGCTATGGGTGGTTATTTTATGGAAACATATCCACTGAACATGGCCCACATAAGAACTCTATTTATTATAAGTTAATTAAGTGTCTATGGAATATGTTTTTATGTGCTAGTCACGTATATTAGTCCATAAACTTATGATACTATGTCATCTTATATGAGGGGTGTCATCCTTAAATTTAATTGAAATGGATCCATAATGGGTGGTTGCTTAAGGTAGGGTATGTTAGGTATAACATGAATTATATGGTGGCTGAATGAGTGATCCAGAGAGGATTCACTGCATTGAGTAACAGTGGAGACATATGTCATATGTTTTTGGCTTTAGTTAACTTGATAACATTATTGGCCAACACATGATGAATTTAGGCGAAATTGTTTTTCTAGATTCATAAGGTTAACTGAAAGCTAGAGGAATTAATATGGATTGAAATATGAGTAGACACTAAACCATGCTCATGGTCTGGTGAAAGTACACTTCAAGGCTAGTTACTAAAAGATTTCTTAAAAGGTCATATGGACTCTTCCAGCATACAAGATGGCCATGATGCTTTTGAAAAGACTAGTCTTGGTCTATAACTACAAATACACTTAATTGGGTAATTATATTTATTGTTGTTATGATGGAAGCCTAATAGGTCACACACAATAAAATGATCTACTAGATTAAAACCAGGATTTAATTATGACTTAATTAAATAAAAAGGATAATGAGAAGGGCTTAATTAGATAAGTTCAACTAGGAATAAATTAAGACATAAATTAGATTTATGAATTCTAATTAAAAATGTCTTAATATGGCAATAATCATGATTTTTGGATTCATTTATTAACATTTGTGTAAAACAATTATTTCTTTACAAAGCTATTTCTCCTTCTCTTTGGCGTAATAGTAAAGGAATTATTCCCAAATCACATCATTTTTATAACTATTGGCTGTGTACCTTTTGGTTGAGGCTTGAGAAGTCTTCTAGCTGGTATTGAAGAATCACTAGACCTCATGAAGGTTCCAATAAGCATCTATATGATCACTATTAAAGGTAAAACACTTAGGCTACTTTTGGCTTCAAAAAAGGATCATATAAATCAACCCATTATGCATATGTTTAGGGATTAACATGCTTAGAGTTATAAGTCTCTAAGTAGTATGATTTCTAATAGATCTATGTTTTAAATTGCAATAATATCTTATCTACATCTTTTCCAAAAGATATAGAGGAAATTTGGGTGTTTCTTTGTTTAATTATGCTATATAAGTGTAATTTTGATTAACTTTTTATGCCTATATCAATATGCATAAGCCTAGGATTTCCTCTTTCAATTACTAGATCTATGAATTAGGTAATTACTAATTAGATGTGTAATTAGATTTATAAAATTTTAAATATGAATTATTACATGCAAATCCCTCCCTAAAATCCATAATGAAACCTAATTATTTCTTTAATTTACATTTCACTACGTATTTTACTATATTTTATGTTGTTATTCGATAATAGCATGGGGTTAGACTAATCTAGATCCCTAAATAGATCCCATCACTTTATGCTTGTTAGTTGATTATAAAGTAAGATGGATGGTTATGGACTATAACCATAGTGTGACTAGTGAAATATGGTTGAAATTTTCTTATTATATGTATTTTAAATATGGACTGGAGCATTGCCTTATCTTTTTTTCTTTATTGTAAGGTTGTAAAATTCTCTTTTCTCTAAACTCTACTTCAATGTAACTTAAGGTCTGTCTATACTTATGTAATCATTATATAGTTTTGCATTTAGTATTAGGCTAGTTTTAAGGAATTTTATTATCTTGGTTTGTAAATTGAACATGGCACCATGAAGAAATGACAGAAGTCACTAGCAATAAGACTTATGAAAACTTGGTATGGTACACCTAGGATTTTCACCAACTATTTTCCTAATTGCTTAGTAAGTTTAGATAGAAAAGTTTACAATCATCCATATAACGTTGCATGTATTAGATTTATTTTATGTTGTTACATACGTGATATATATGTTTAAAATGAATGCCAATGCAATGCAATGCAATGTAAATCAATAAGATTGAGCAAATAAAAAATCCTGTGTTAAAGTATTCAGTCCATGCTTAAGCATGAGTAGTTGCCTTCCACCATCGTAATGAGATAACCAATGTTCTTTTAATCGAAGGCTTGTTAAGTCACTCAAGGCCAAACTTTTACATGAAAATGTTTGAGTTAATGTATGGATCTCACTCAACTATTATTGTATGGTTCTAATGTGTCACACTTGACAATACGGCATTAGAGGTAATGGTTAGGTGAAGTGCATATGATGTATTTAGCACAGAGTTGCCACCTTGCTGATCTAGAAGTTACATAAAGATGCAATTAGCAAGAAAGTTACCTACTTAATTGGTTCTTGCAAGACTTGTTGAGTTACTCATGGATATATAAGAATGAAAAGGGTTCTAACCTATTAAAAAGTTTAAATATTAAATTTCTTGAATCATAGTTTAATGCTATAATTGTGAAAAATAATGAGATCAGTGAAGTATTAAAACTTAACTTTATGATTACCTATTGTAATTATTAATTATAAGACTCTTGGCTCATGTAGGATATAAACATTGAAATGGCTGTAAACTTATTAAAAGTCATATAATTTTCTTAGTATAAATCAAATGGCATATCCAAGAATAGCCCACTAGGTCATGGGTGGCCTATCAAGTTCATATAGATGACCTTGATCAAGCCATATTGTGATGACGGCTAGTGTGATGTCTAAACTCTAGAAAAGCAAATGGCTATTAACTCACAATAAAATCATCCAAAAACTTATAGAAATATTTAACAAGAATAATCGCACTAAAAGATTCGACAACTTTAAGGATTTATTCCACAACGAGATTTAGCCTCATGTGATAGGATGTATTTTTAGAGTTGAGCACTTTAGATAGCTAATGGATCATGATACGTAAATAGACACTATCTTTGTTTTGAAGAGAAAAAGGCAATGATAAGGGAACGTGCCATTATAGTGGAAATCTAGATCACTAGAGCAAGGACTATAAGAAACAATTTGATATGATTAAAAGTTGGAAGCTTACAGAAGTTTCCCTAATTAGACAGCTTTTAAGGTTAATTCACTTCTTCTATATGTGATACATAAATGTTAGAACTTAGATATGTGTGACCTATTGTAAGAACCAAATGAAAGTAGTGATTATAGACCATGAGAATGGCAACCTTGATGGTATGATCAAAGCTTGGTTTATTGATTAATGTTTCCAAAACATGATCATGATTTGTTCGTAAACTTTAGATTTTATTATAACAATTACACATAAATTAAGGATGATTGCTATCATTCAATGCCATGTTTAGAATCTTCATTCTTTGATGAATAACTAAATGTATACTTTATTCTATGTCAAGGTCTTAGTATTCTCAGATATACATTAGCAATACTATTAAGAATACTAAATGGCCTAAATATTATGTGATTCAAAAATAGTTTTTGAATCCAACTCCATTTAATTCTAGACATGTAGGATTCAGTAGGAGTGTGTACAAAATCTTTAAAAGTCAAAGATAATCATTTAAATGATAAGTGGCCATAAAGTTAAAAATGCAATCATTTGGAAACATTCCAAATTATAGAACATTGCATGTTTTTACTCTTAAAGTTATAAGCAAACTTTTTTTTGCTGAAGCCTAATTAAAAGTTGCATTTAGATAGTTTAAAGTTTTAAAGCTATAAATGGATTCCTATAGTTGTTAAAGTTACAACTGAGCCATACAGTTAGAATTGTGTGATCTCAATGAGTTAATGACTTTGATAACAACAACTATCATATATGAACAAGCTAGTCTTTACATGTTGTCTTTGATAATAGGATTGACTCTACTGCGAATGGCATATGCTAGTAAATATGCCTTGAACTAATCAAATTGGACTAAAAGGCAAGCAAGCAATAATGCAAACCCATTATTACAAGTAGTGATACAATGTTTTCCTTCATCTTAATAGCATGATTGACTATCAAGAAACCACTAATTGGATACAGCCCATGAAACTTATAAGGCTTTTCAAGGAATTGCAAAGGGTTATAATTATGAGATCCTTATGCATCAAATTCAAGTTCTTGGCCATCATCTTGTTAAGATGGGGCATTAACAACACTCAAAGACCAGCACATGTTTTGCTTTCTTACTATAAAGCAAGTAACCGATCTTATAGGTTAAATTATGCAAGATACTTAGAATGGCATGTGTGCACTTGTATGAGGAAACAAGCTCACTGAACATGGCTCACATCAAAACTCTATTTGGCATTAACCACTCAAGTTTCTATGGAAATGTTCTCACATGCCAATTGTGTAAATAGTCTTTGAACTTGTAATACCAAGTCATCTTGTATGTAGAATGTCATACTTTGATTTACTAAAAACAAGTCACAATAAGGGATGCCTAATGTAGAATATTTTAGCTCTGACTTAAGGCACACAAAGTTGGATGAATGATCCAAAGAGGATTCACCATTCCTAGTGACATCAGAGATGCATCATAATTATTATTAAATATGGTTAATTAGATTAAAGTCTTTGGCTAAGATACAGTGAATTATGAGGATTCATTCATCAAAGATTCATGATCACTAACCATGAGATGTATTAACAAGCATGGATTAAGTATGGGTAGACATTGCTCTATGCTCCTATTTAATCCATGATATTTGGTGAAGATACTATGTTACCTTAATAGGCTAGTCACTAAAAGGATTTAATGAGGTCACATTTGACTCTTGAACATTTAGATGGTTATGAACATGATTAATGAGATTAATTATATCTATTGCCAACATGTTAGGAACCTAATAGGTCACACATAATAGCATAGATTGTTTGCATCTAATCATTGATTTAATTCAAAATTACAGACACCCGATCTTGTTCGAGCCTCTTTACAAACAAATAAGCCCAACTAAAGGCTTTTAGATGAAATACACATTTTTTTCCCTGAGCAAATTTTCTAACATCCTAAGACTTAATTGGAAGGTAATAGAATAACATAATAAAAATAAAATAGGAAAGATTACCAAGTTCGGTATTACCCTGCACTATAGGTGACAAAGCAATAGGCAAATTTTTTTGAGATAGTTTGGTGCCTAATGACCATATTAAAAAAGTAAAAGGATGTTAATCATGAATGTATCGATGCATCATCATGTTTAGTCATTTAGGGCATCATCAAGGTCATTTAGATAAATGCGAATCAGTCATCCATCATTTCTAGCCAAGGTGAGGTGCTCGGAGAGTCAAAGGTATAAAATATCAACTTTTTTACATGTAAGTCTTATTACATGGCCATTAGGTATCGATTCAAGATTTAATGTCATCAAAATTTCAAAATTTTTCTATTTGTATCGATACAAAAGGGCATGGTATTCGATACTTAAGGTGGTGTATCGATGCCAAGGGAGTTTGTATCGATATAGGTTTATGTCATAGGTAAAATTAAGATTTTTGGCCAAAATGTATCAATACACGAGTGGGAATATTGATATAGCCTTGGTGGTATTGATACAGGTCGTGTGGTCTTAAGATTGAAAGGAATTTTTTGCTTAATGTATCAATAAAGCCATTTGGTCTCAAGACTGGAAGGTAAAATTTACTTTATGTATCGATACAGAATTTTTATCTCAAGAATAGAAGGTATAATTTACTTTATGTATTGATACAAAGTTCTTTGTACCAATACAAGTAGGCATCTTTGCCTAGTTCATGCCATTTTTAACCCTTTAATTGTTGATATAAAAATCTAATTTGGCAATGTTTTTGGCACCAAAAATCATCAAGATTCATACCAAGCCTTAGCCCTGAACTTATGATTGGATCAAATTAATTTTTAAGTCCTAAAATAACTAGAAATGTAAACTTTTTCATGGAAAACATGGTTTACTTAGGGGTCATACTTGGCTTTTTTCCATTAATAGACTACATAAAATAGTCTGCTCCACCACAATGCTTACTGCAGCCAATGAAAATCAAGTCTGCTAAGAATAATACCTAAGACTATTGCATGGTACATGAAAAATACCCTAAAAATGTCCTTTTTTTAGCTTCTAATCTTTTGTTGACCTTATGCTTATAAAATCAAAAGGTTTAGTAGACATATACACTTGTTTTCATTCTCACAATCCAAAAAAACACTTTTTAGCCACTAGAAAAGTAAAAATCATTCTCAATTTTCATAGGTCCTCTCAACCACCATTACAAAACCTTCAAAAATGTTTTTTTCCCTTCAATTTTAGTTTTTAGCCTTTCTCTCATTGATGTTAGAACCTTCAAGCTCTTTGTTGTCATTCTTATCCTACTAACTGATAGCAAAGGAGCGAAAAAACTGAGTTATAAGCCTAAAGACTATTTTGCTCAATATCTCTAGCAAGGTTTCTAAGCATTTAGGTATATTTCCTATTCCTCCTCCATTCATTTACTTTTTTTTTGCATTTGTGTATGTCACAATATACCCTAGGGTGGGCCCTTGGGGATCTATGGGTGCGCACGACTTAAAATATTTTCTTGACTTGGAAATGTCTTCTTGACCGAGACTTTTCTTTCACGATGAGATAAGAATGAAAATGTATGGATTCTTAACTTATGATACAGTGAAGGGGATCTTAAGATGAATTGCTCATATTATTGGTTTCGGATGGCCATCATGAAATGGCCAACGTTTGGAGTCACCATCGATCATTTTAGGCTAGCATGATCGGATGCCTATTGAAACCTATGTTTTGAGTTACGAAACTTAAAACATCAATCCCGTGGTCTACATAATGCAAAGATTCATCGTTTAGGTTCGAAAGTTGGTTACACACGATGAGGTACGAACCCCTTCATGACACCCAAAATTTGTACCATACTAGCTATGTCTTTCTTGATTTTGATTCTTTCGATCTTAACTTGTGATTATTTTGATATAACCTCTTTTAATGCATGAATCTTATAGAAATACAAATCCAGGTTTTAATGAAAAAGATTTAATCTTATATACGCCCTGGAAAGATGGGGAATATAGAGATTTTCGATAAAAATGACCTCTAGATTTTACTTTGAAAATGGAATGTTCCACTTTGGGCACTGGAGAGATACCCACCTGGAACATTACCTTTAATTTTATTTGAAACATTTTGAAAACATGAATGCAAACAATCATCACAAAGAAATCATGTTAGTAAGACAATAAATGAAGTAACATAACATGGATCATTCAATGCAATGATAAAGAAAAGGAATGGACTATTGGAATTTATCTCGCTATTGGCGTTAATTATCTAGGAATAACTGAATCAACCATTTTCAAGATGCATATGGGTTTCTTGATTAAACAAGGTTTATTTGACATATTCGTAGAAGTCCTAGAAGAAAAAAAAGAAAAAATTAATTGCAGTTGAAAGACTAGGTTGGAGTACCCCTTCGAAAAGATGGGTTGGAGTATCCCCGTGGATGACAAATAATTTTCATAAAGAAGGATTTTTAAATCTTGACAATTTTGGAAAGCGGGGTTAGAGTATCCCCTCAGAAAGTTGGGATTGAAGTATCCCTTTAGAAAGATAGGGTTAGAGTATCCCCATGGATGACAAATAATTTTGACAAAAAAGATTCTTTAATGGTTGACAATTTGGAAAAGCTGGGTTGGCGTATCCCCTCGGAAGGTCGGGGTTGGAGTATCCCTGCGGATGACAAAACTTCATGATTTAGAAAATGAGTGAGCACTCGATGATTTTTGGTAAAAAGATTTATTGTAAATGAGGATGGTAAAGATGTAAAATGCATTTATGCCTTGATACGAGCCTATGGGAGTTCAAAGCATATTCTCGAGTCTAATAGGGTTGACATAGAGAATTTTGAATGTCTTGATACGAAATTCGAGGGAACAACTCGATTTTGACCAAAATCGAAAAAAGGGGACAGCATTACACTATCTTGTTTCCCGAATTTATTCTAAATTGATTTGAAGGATTTAGAAGGTGGACAAGATACTGTTAGAAAGGTAATTCAATGAGGGTCATCCTAAAAATATTCCCACTATCCCAATAGTCACTTTTCGAGAGAATAAATTTTCAAATTTGGATCAATTTTGCTGCTGGCAGAGCATACGAGGAACAAGGTATGTCAAACTTTAAAAAATCATTTTAGACTTATT
Source organism: Adansonia gregorii (assembly GCA_038382025.1). Taxonomy (NCBI): domain Eukaryota; kingdom Viridiplantae; phylum Streptophyta; class Magnoliopsida; order Malvales; family Malvaceae; genus Adansonia; species Adansonia gregorii. The sequence continues at coordinate 73,783 of JBBYHO010499651.1, forward strand.
TGGCATCCAAAAATTGCAAATAATACCTTTATAGAAAGGGAATTTCATGAAATTTTTAGGAAAAATGTTTGAAAAATTCAGAAAAGTCATTTACTGGGCGTGACCAGTCCAACCAGAATAATGTTCGGATTCCAGAGGATCTGGACAGTTTAGATTGGAAAAATCATAACTTTCTCATCTGGACTGATCCAGGGGTGAATAAGACACCATTTTAAAGATAATTCGGCATTCTTTGATAGAAAAATATCAAAAAATTCATGAAAAATCGTTTAGGATTTCAAAGTGATTTTTCAATTTGCAACAGTTGTGCTGCTAGCAGGGGACAAAGCAAAGCTGGGGATATCTCTTATTTTTTTATGTCTATAGGTCCAAACTCTAGTTATTGACATTCGAACATCTATGACTGAAGGGAAAGAGTGGTATGAGCATCACAAGCTTACTTGCATAGCCTCGGAGTAGTTTGGGATGATGAAATAGCCCATTGATCATACCATTCAAGGTTTTGACTCAAACAAGCCATAAACATTTAGGGAATAATTGTAAGGCTATTTTTGTTTCAAAAGCAGAAGATTTGAGCTTGTTTAACATAGATTCCAGATCTGGAAAAACTTAATTTTCTCCAAGATATTTTGCTAACTTTACGGAAAATACTAAGTCCATGCTAATCCTCATTGGTTGAGGTTAACATGCTTGGCTTGGGGTAGTTTTGAAAATTAGTTTTTTTTTTTGCAGCCATCAAAAATGCATTTTGACAAGAAGAAGACAAGAAACAAACAAAAGGATGGCAGACAACATGAATGTGGATGCTAGTTTCACTAATGGCCTAGACAAAGAAAGTTTTATGCATTTTGACAAGAAAATGTTATGGATCTAAAAATGACAACAATTATGCAAGCTAAGGTGTAAATGTGCTTTAAATGTGTTAGGCTAATGATTCAGACATCGATTAAGGATAA
>JBBYHO010499713.1:0-23123 GCA_038382025.1 Adansonia gregorii
AAGATGTAAAACATGAATTTTCATTAAAGGCATTCATTTTTTAAATTCAATAAAGCATTAATAATCACCACATGAATATCCAATACACATATCAAAATTTTAAAGCTTAGAGGTTACACATTATACTTCTTTATGTGTCTAGAGCATCTGTTTGTATTGCATTGCTTGTTATTGCTCTAACACACCTACAAGAGACTTTCACTTTGTTTTTGGTAGCCCAATTGCTTTTGGTCCATGAATGTTAGCCTCAAAGCCTCTTGTTTCCTTAGGAGCCCATACTTGCCTAACTTTAAATTGTGTTTTTTTTAGAGGACAAGTATGCAAATTATGATCATGAAAATTGCAATGTAAGCAATCGGACATATAAACTTGAAAAGATTTGTCAAATATGATTTTATTTTCTTATTCCAAGCTTTCAATCTTTCTTTTCAAATCAAAATTAGTTTTCCCTAAAATGTTAATTCTTAGCTTGAAGTCATTAAAATCATTTTTCAAATCTTTATTTTCATTCTCTAAAACAAGTTTTGATTTCAATAATAAATCATTTTCAACTTTTAATTTTGAAATCATTTTCTTATGTTTAGAGTTTATTTCCTCAAACTCAACTACAAGATCATCAAAATCATCTTGTAACTCATCAAATGTATAGGAATTTAAATTTAGAGAATTGAGGTTACCTTGGGCTCATCAAGAGCCATGAAACAAATGTTGCCAATTTGGTCTTTCCTTGGAGTCATCATCATCAGAAGAGTCACTATCGCTCCAAGTTCCTATAAATGCCTTTTTTTTCTTCTTTTTCAATAATGGGCAATCAGATTAACATCCCCCAATTCATTGCCATTATAGCACACAACCTTGTTAACCTTTTAGATTGGGATGATTTGCCCTACTGTCTTCATGAATTTCTTGGCAAATATAATCATCTCTATGTCTTTTCCATCTTCATCATCGTCTTCCTCTTACTCACTCATGGAAGCCTTCAATGCGACTCTAACTTTTCTTGGTTGCTTCTTTCCATGATTTATCTTTATTTCGTATGTGAGGAGCAATTCGATGAGCTCATCTTAGGCAAGGAGATTAAGGTCTTTTGACTCTTTAATTGCAATTACTTTAGGTTCCCATGACCTAAGAAGGTTATTCAACATTTTTTTGACCATCTCTTTGTTGGGATACTTCTTTTCGAGGCCCTTTAAGCCATTTACAATGTTCATGAATCTATCAGATATCTCCTTGATGCTCTCCTCTCATATCATTTTGAACATCTTAAAATCAAAAGTGAGCATGTTTATCTTGGACTCCTTGACTTGATTTGTCCTTTCATGTGTGATAGCCAACTTGTCCCATGTCTCTTTGGCATTATCACATAAAAACACCTTATTGTACTTATTAGGGCCTAATGCACAAAAAAGTGTGTGCATGGCCTTGGCATTGATTTGAGCCATCTTAGTGTTTTTCTTATCCCATTCCCACTCTTCCTTAGGAACTTTAAGGGCACCTGCCATTTTTGTTCGGATAAGTGGGCCTTTCATCATTATCTTCCAAACTTGATAATCATTTGCTTAGACAAATAGCCTAATCCTTGTCTTCCAATACGCGTAGTCATCACCGTTGAAGGGAAGAGGCCTCACGATTGCATATCTTTCTTGGCCTATATCAAAAATATCACCACTAGCCATTTACTTGGTCTTTTATGGATCTTTGCTCAAGGATGTTAAGCCTATAAAAATGAGACAAAAGCTCTAATACCAATTGCTAGACCTTTTAGTGGCAAATGAAATCAAGAGGGGAATGAATTAATTTCTCAAAATTTTAGTAAATTAAAACTTTGATAAATAAAATTGAGAAATCTAAATGATAAACTTTAGAGTGCAGGTTAGTGAATACCAATAAACAATAAAAGACAAGAGAAAAAGAAGCAAACTTAAATATTTAGAAAGGTTCAGCCTTAATTGCCTACATCCTTTACCTCGGCCTCACTTGCCTCAGATTTTCACAATTCACTAACTTGAATTGTCTACCTTTCAAGGACAAGGTATAACCGTTACACTCTTTATCTTTCAAGGCTAAAACAAAAACCTCTACCCTCTATCTTTTGTGGCTAAGATAGAACCCTCACTCACTACTTTTGAAGGTTAAGTAGAAACCTTATATACTTTTGAATGGCAATGTAGGAACCTCTCATTTTGCAAGTATTTGAGTATAAACAAATAAAACCCCTAAAGGTTAGATGTTTATAAGAATTTTGGCTCAAAAAAATATGTATCTAAAGATAAAAAATGAAGAATACAAAACTAGGAAGAATTAATCCTATACAAAGATGAACTACTTAGTGAAAATGATGAAAAAGATAAAAGATTTACTTTAAGCACAATTCTCTTAGTTCTTCTTGTTGTTAAAGGTATTGGAGTGGCTTATTTATAGCTTTGATCATGATTCTAGCCGTTGGGAACATTTGGTGAAAGAATATAGTCGTTGGAGCCTTCAAAATGCCATTTCTCGTTGTTCCCCGTGCCTCTATATCGATATAATTAAGTGGCTATCGATACATTCTGTTCAATGATCCAAAATATAATCATTAAATAGTCCTGTATTGATACAAAAAGATTTGTCTTGATACATGAACAATCTCGTATCGATATAGAATGCTCTGCCTCGATACATGCATTGATTTTTGCATTTTAAGGTTATTTAGCTACTGCCGAGTATTGTATCGATACATACACATAGTATATTGATACATTCACATGAAAATCAATTTTAAAAGGTTTGTTATTACTTTAAAACATGTAAAACTTATCTAAAAAATGTTTTATATAAATATATGTATTAAGAACACCTTTTCAAGTGCTTGAAAAGTGTTTACAAAATATTTCATGGAAAAACACTAATCTTGAAAATAATTAAACACAAGCTAATTAAGCCTAAGTTTTAGTCATATCAAAACTAAGATTAATTCAAAGCTAATATAGCTAACACAATTAAATATTTTAACTGGATTTAGTTGCATGTGTATTACACTATCCAATCCATGTCTTAAACTTTTTAAGAAATTATTGCAATTGGGTAATTAGGTGTTTGATGATGACTAGGAGTTTTGATGGAATTCAACCTCTTACGAAGCTCCTTATTATGCCAACTTGCTAAATATTTAGCAAATTTGTTTATATATTTATATTTTATTTTAGTTTATCTTGATCTAATCATGTAATACCTTAAATATGAAGAATCTTTGCTAGATTAAACTTCCTTAATATCTTGAAGAAGTGGTGCAAAAGTATAAGTCCTAGTCCTACTAGGGGTATACTCCATACATGGCTATCTTAAGCCATCCTAGTTCAACTCAATTACCATTTTCATTTTACCACTAAACCAATGAAAATTATAGTGAATTGCAGCTACTTAATGATGCCATGGATGCTACACAAAAGTTCTAAGAAGAAAGACAAAGTGTCGCAAGACATACGTACAATGAGTGCACCTAATATAGCCCAGAATGAAAATGTTTTCAACTTGGGTTTTTATCAAAATTTTCCAGCAAGTTTAATGAACAATTAATGACACTTTCATGGTGGAAAAACTTGGAAAAAGTCATAGCAATAGCTACTAAAAATTTTAGTATCATCAAAACACCAAAATAAAGACATCTTAGCACTATTTAACACTAAACTATTGACAAATGACTACAGGTCAATATAATTAGGAAAATCATATTTTAAACTAATTAATATTGAGAATAGACGTAAATTAGCATGATGGGAAATTGATAATTAAATAGAAACAATTTCTAAAATTTTTAACCCACGCAATGGATCAAAATGATATCGAAACAACTTGGAAAGCCTAAGATATCTTAGGAATTTAACAAGAATAAATTGGAACAATTTTAATTAATTATTTAAACTCTTCTAAGCATGATTAAAGCAAAAAAGTTACATTCTATCTTGTTTTATAAGATTAATGAAAAACATTTTTTTCAAGAATTTAAAACCACCCAATTAACACACAAATCAATCAAATTGATTATCACCAAAATAAGCATGCTAGATGTAGACACCCTATTTTGTATAGGCTCCTAAATTTTTTTCTCGATTTTAGGGGTCACATAGAATTCTTTAGTTCTAGAACTTCCTAAATGAGTTATAGATGATAAAAAGGTTCAATTAAGGTTCTGGTTGGTTCAATGAGCTTATATTAATGTATTAAGGCATTTGAGCTTGATTGTCCGATTTGGGGGTTAGTGCTATATTTCAAAAAACCAAGACCTGAGTCTTGAATACCCAAGAATGTCAAAAGTTGATAATATATATCTATTGAGGTGATGAGATTAGTTATTGATGACATTTGAGAAGAAATGAGAATTGTTTTTAAAGTTCAAATGAAAAATCAATATAGTGACAAAAGTCAACTATAAGCCAAGTCAACTATAAAAAGTCAACTTTTTAGCCTATAGTTAGATTTTGAAATTGGAAAAGTTCTGTAACTCAGATTTTAAAACTAAATTAAGCATGGACTAAAGGTTAAGAAGTTGTAATCAGGACCGGATCATGAAACTATGATGTATTCATTTGATTTTAAACTATGATTTACTTAATTTCATTTTGTTCTAAGTGTGATTACATGATCAATTGCTAAAACTTAACTAGAAATCATGTTTAATGAGCTTGATCTAGATTCGAATGAAATAAAATTTCTAGACCTAGGTTTCAATCAACTTAGATTCTCAAAATTTAATGATTCAAGCTTAGTTGAACTAGGTTTTGATGATATTGAGTCGAGATCTTGAAGTTTAAATGATGAAATCATAATTTCCTAGCTTAATTAGATGTTCAAACAAGAGAAAGTGGAAAGAAACAAGTTTAGCTGGCGTAGAATTGTAGGATCTTAAGCTTAATTAATTTAATTTCACATGATCTTGCTGACTTGAGCAAGTGTGAACTAATTTGACTTACAACTAGTTGAACAAAACTTGAATTTAGTGAAAAATGATGAAATCATATGTTCTTAAGCTAGGTAAAATGTTCAAATAAGCTAGAAAAAATCTCCATCTAGATCCAACTACATTGATTTTTTAGTGTACTTAAATAGGCTTTACATAATTGATGCATAATTGGTGAAACCTAGATAAATTAAGTTAAGCTAAACTTAGGTCGCTTTGAATTTATGCTTAATTGATTAAATTTAGAAGTTTGCTTATTCAATTGATGAGCATAAATGGTGAAAAGCAGGAAGTGATTTTTAAGCATGTTGATGAATTGAATCTAAGCTTGTTTTCTTGTGCTTTACTATTGATGATGAGAATTTAGGAATATATAAGCATGATTGTGTTTAGAAGAATTCGGCCATGTTGATTTTTAGTGATAACATATTTTTATAAAAGTTTAGATATTACAACCTTAGAATAGCATTCAATGTGTTTGATTAAATGAATGATAGGATGTTTAGGTTGAATAAAATCTTTGTTTTAAAAGGATCCCACAAGGGCAAGCATTGGTCCACTTAATCAATGGGTGCAACAAAGTTTGGTTTTGTTTAGCAAGCTCTTTAATGAGTAACTTAGGGATTTTAAATAAAATAGCTTGCATTAAAGTTGATTTGGAGCAAAATAAAAATATTTTTAAGAGTTTAAATACGCTTGAATGAGTCTAAACTTGGTGAGCCTTAATGTGAGTCATTAGTTGTTGTTTAGGTAAGTCAAATTGTACGTTCTAGTGTCACTTATCTGCTGGTTTCAATGCTTCAATGTGTGACATTGGTGTGTCATACACTTCCTAAGAATAAATAATTGCGAATAAAAGAGATAAAATTTGAGCTATTCGCATGACTCTAAAGCATATTGCCAATGTTAAAAAATATATTTCTAGGTCTTAGCACTTAGGAGTCATTGTTTTCTCATATATGGAATTTGTAGATTCTATTTGGCCTCATTGTTGGACACTCGAACATCCAGAAATGTGTCTTAAAAATGTGATAAAAGGCTTCTTGATCACAAGTCGTGTCAGAGCCACTATTGCAGTCCAACATGGTAGTGTTATGAAAAGAAAATATTTTGATTAGGTTAAACATCTTGTTAATTTTTGTCAATAGTTTTCCCATAATCCTCATTGACTGAGCTGTGTTATAGGCTATTGAATCCTTAGATTCCATGATTGAATGAACACTGGAAAATCACAAAGCATGAGCTATTCACATGGCTCTATCTCAATGCCTGGTCAGGAATACAAACTATTTTTAATGAGGACAATCATGTTTTATAGTCTTTCCAATATTTTTAGATAAAATTAAAATGAATAAGCTTTCCAAGAATCTATGGCTCGTTCAGTGGGCATCGGATGAGTTAGAAGGAAAATCCAAAATGTAGGCTGGTTGGACATGTTGTGCGATACAGTAGCATCCATTTAAAATTTTACATGACAACGAAAAAAATTCTAGCATTTTTTGAATATTTTTTAATCTAAAATATAGAGTTAGCAGTCATAAGATATAGATTGGTGATTTTATGTAATAAAAATTATCTAGAATAAATTCAAAGATCTTGAAAGATCAAATCTGTCACTATTACAGGTTTCTTCAAACTTGGTGGTCTAATATTCCAAGGCATTTTAGATGTCTCAAAATTGATTTTAGAGTCATTTTAGTGTGTCAATAAAAGTGTCTTATAAAAGGTCTTTAGTGTCTCACATTAAAGTTTCCAAGTTGACTTAAATAAAGTTGATTTTTTAATATTGTTTCCAAAATTTTGATTTTTTTCAATTTAGTTCAAATGTGGTGTCTTCGTGAATTATTTTAAATGGTGTCAAAATTGGAAAAAGATATTGAAAATGAAGTCAATAAGTGAATACTTTTAGAGTCAAATATTTTTGCATAATATTTCTTTTTAAATGATTTTTTCTCCAAATCGGTTGTAAAAGTTTCGAGGCACATTTTTGTTGAGATTTGTTTGATTTTGATTTTGATGAATAAAAATTAGGATATTGGTTGAACATATATGATTGAAATCAACGAAAACAAATTTGAATACTAGTGATTAATTGGTACCAAGCATTAGGCATCATCAAAAGGATCGAGTCCTTACTTGTGATGTAACTGACTCTTGAGCCTAATTTTTTAGATCATTGGTATACATAGAACATAAAATCATTCTTTTAGATTTTCATAACTCTTTAGTGAATGGTTTTAGTAGGTGACCTATCACACCTATAGACAAAATAAATCGATGGTGATTCCTTAACCCAGTCACTTTAGGTTCAAACAAGCGATTCGTCTAACCAGCTAGGCTCTAAGATTATTCGAAGTGTTGTCTACTTTGATATATTGATGTGCATATCTTGATATATTATGACACTAAACCATAATTAATCTACAAACCTTAGGCTTAAATATAACTGAAGGGAAACTCCAGGCTTATGCTTGTCAAAATAAAAAATATTTAATCAAATTAAACATACGTAGCATAAAGTAAATGATGAAATACCTAAATTTCCTAAAGATCTTAGGTAGAGATGTCCATGTGGTTGATTTTGCCAGTTTAAAACCTAAATATGATATACTTGTAACTCTAAATGTGCCTATCTCAACTGGATTATTGCCATGACCTGGTTACTTTGATCTCTCTTTAGGGCTACGAATAGCACAGGCATCCTATCTCTAACGATAATCCATATAGATGTTTGTTAGAGCCTTCATAAGGTTTAGTACTTCCCCAGTGCTAGCCAGAAGGCTTTAGAAGCTCTAACCAAAAGGTAGGACGCAACTATTTTCAATCTCACATAACCTAAAATAGTGTTAAGAAGTGGCAGGGAAGTTGTAGAGATGTACGATTGCAGTACATGAAGGCCGTAAAGATGTGGCAAAGGTAGTATTTTGCCTTCTATGGGTAGCGAATACTCTCTCTCATACTACAAAACATTTTTTTCTTATTTTTTCCGTATCAAGAATAATTCTAGATCATCAAACAAGAAAGTGGTCCATGGAGCTTAGGGAGAACTAAGGATTATGCCAATGTGGCTTAAGGATTTAGGGTGATGGCATCTATGTTTTTTGATAACCAAAAAATGTATCAGCCACATAAAACTCTTATAGATGTATATTTATACAACTCAAATTAGGTTAGTCTTAGCTAATGGGTTAATCAAGCTCATTCCTACCAAACCCAATACCTGGCACCACCTTTGGTGTTTCCATAGGGATTTAGGCAAAATCTTTTACCTAGTCTATTTGGGATTAGGCCCAAGCATTAATTATTTAATGTCTTAGCCTAATCCAACATCAATAGGGCCCACCATTATTGTGCCTAACTCATATCAAGACTAAATAGGATCTCTTCAAAATAAGGCCCATTTGATTTAATTATTAAGGCTTTAGGGCCAACTTTTATTTATATGCAGGAACATTTAATTCTCACTTAGATTTTTCACTTAACTAAAACTATTTTACTTTATGTAAATATTATTAAATAATTATCAAATAAATATTTAATTTGCTAGAAATAATTATTTAGCCTAAAAGCAATATATCCCTATTTACATGCTTACTATTAAAGATGATCTTGATAAGACATTCTTATCTTTACTGCCATATTAAGAAATCTCTTATTAGATTTCATAAATCTAATTTATATCTTTAATAGTACTTAATTGAACAATTTAATTAATTCTTCCTTATTGTACTTTTTATTTAATTAACTCATACTTGATTAAATCTCGATTTTAATCCAACAGATCATCTTATTGTGTATGACACATTAAATTCCCAACATGTTGGCAATGAAAATAATTAATCTTCTTAATTATATTCATAGATCAAGAGCAAGATTTAGTGACCCATTATAATCATTCAAATGTTAAAAAGTTAATATGATCTTGGAGAAACCTTTAAATAACCAACCTTAGAGTGTAATTCAGTCTTTTCACCAAATATCCTGGGAAGACCCTTAGCATGGTGTAGTGTCTACTCATGTATCAATCCATATTAGCTCTTATAGCTTATAGTTAACCCCATGAATTAAAAAAAATAATTTCTCATAAATTCATCATATGCAAGCCATTGACTTTATCAAGTTAACCATAGCTAAAAGCAAATAAGATATTGCTTCAGTGTCACTTAGAGAAGTGAATCCTCTCTAGATCACTCATCCACCTTTGTATTGTTGATGCCATACCCAAAACCACCCTACCATAGGCAACCATCTATTATAGATTCATTCGTGATAGAATCAAAGCATGACATTCCCTATAAAAGATGACGCGGTATCAAAAGCCAGAGGACTAGCTACATGACTGGCACATGAGAATATTTTTATAGGCACTTGAGTGACAATACCAAATGAAGTTCTCACATAGGCCATGTTTAATGACCTATTTTTGCAAAACAAGCACTCATGTTCAATCCTAAGTACCCATATACTTCAACCCACGAGATCGTTACTTGCTTTACAAGTAAGAAGGCATAACATATGCTAGTCTTTGAGCATTGCCAATGCCTCTTCTTGGTAATACAATGACTAGGAACTATTTTAGGAGTACTACTTTAAGGCATAAGTATCCCATAATTATAGCTCATTACAATTCTTTTATAAAGCCAAATATGTTCCATGGGCTTCATCCAATTAAAAGTTCATGATTGTCAACCATACTAGTAACATGAAGGAAAACCTTGTATCACTAAACTAGTGATTGATTTGCATTAATAACTATCATGCCTTATCCAAGTCGATTAGTTCTAGGGCATATACTAATAGTTATTAGTTTAAGCCTTACAAGCCAATTACTGAGCTTGTAAGGCACTCGTGTTTAGTGATTTCATATAAACAAAATTAGATTTTATTAATGGAATGAGGTATTTCTTTATCCACAAGAAATTATTTGATAATTATAGTGAACATCTTATATAGATAAAGCCCAGCGAACCTATTGGCCATGCAAAACTGCTGTAATTAGTTACAACATAAGATCTTTTTTGTGATAAAGTAGTATTTCTAAAAATGTTCTCAATCATCGTATTGTCAAGATAGCGCATTGATAATGCACAAAGACTAGCATATGTTAAGGCTCCATGCATTTGATTCATGCAACTTTGATCTCATAAATTAAAGTATAAAGATACTTAGGGATAACATATAGGTGCTTGTTAAATAGAATAAGTACATTGACCATGACCCATTATGAGAGTTCTATTTGGTATTTCATTTAATTATCTATTAAAATACTCTCATGTATCAGTAATGCAAGTGAACCTCTAACTTGTGATACTAGGTTATCTTGTATATAGAGTCTCATACTTAGAGATCATCACGAATGGGTTTAAACCAAATGGATGCCTACAGTAAGGTGGTTTTAGGAATGAAATAAAGCATACTGAGGGTAGATAAGTAGTCCAAATAGGATTTATCACCCTAAGTGATATAAAAAGACATATCTCATATGTGTTACACTTGTGTTAACTCAAAGTCCTTAACCAAGGCAACAACGATTATGGAGTTAACACATAAAGGTTGCAAACTAATATAGGAAACATTAAGAGTAGACACTGAACCATGCTTTTTCTATTTCTGAAATATATGATGGAAAGGTTGAATTACACTAAGATACTATATACTAAAGGGCTTATCAATACCAAATTGACATTTCTATATTTTAAGCAGCCATGATGCACTGCTAGATGCCAATCTTGGTCTATAAATATAAATATTCTTAATTTGGAAGTTTATATTTATTAATAATATGATAGGGGCCTAATGGGGCTACACATAGCAGGGTGATTAGTAGAAATTAAAATGAGATTAGGCTTATTTACCTAATAAAAGCAAAAGTTACTTACGCCCAATTGTATAGTCCAAGTAGGCCAAGGACTAAAGTGCAAATTGACCAAAAGTTGCAAACAGGTATATTAGACTTGTAGACTTGTTTTGCCATCCATAACGTGTACAGTAATATACTTTTGTGCCCCTTTCTCTTTCTATAAAGGCCTATTGCATTAACCTTTAGCTTTTCTTAGGAAGATTGTGCAGTTCACATTGTATTGAAGAAAAACTTGTTTTCCTCAATTGTTTTGATTGAGAATCATTACAGATCAAAGGCTAAAAGAAGTTTTTAAAACCTAAGCTACTGGCATGGCTTTCGACAAACAAAGTCTCTCTTTTTTAAAGGTTTTTCGAATCATCCATGTGGATAACCATTAGAGGTTAGATACTTAGACAGTTTTAGTTTACGACAACCAAGCTTAGTGAAGAAAAATTGATGGTCATGGAACTTTTTCGATATGTCGCTAGGCTAAGGTATGATAATTCTTGATTCATCATACATGTTCTACATTTAAAAGATTGATCCAAAACCATGCAAGTCGATCTGGTTTAGGGAGTCTCTATATTATTTGTTTATAATGTTTTTGTTATTGTTTATTTAATATGATTTAAAAAATTTTGTAATTTGTTTAATAATGAACTTGAGACTTCTTATACTTGTTTCCCCAAACAAGCATCTATATGCCATCCAAAATATCTTGCATAGTTTAACTTATGAGATAAGTTACTTACTTCACAAGTAGGAAGGCATAACATGTGCTGGTCATTGAAAGTTGCCAAAACCTCATTTTGACAATATGATGACCAAAAACATTTTGAGACGGCTTTAAAGCATAAGAATCTCATAATTGCAACCCTTTGCAATTCTTTACAAGGCCTTTTAAGTTTCATAGGCTTCATTCAATTAGTGGTTTCATGATAGTCAATCATGCCACTATTATGAAGGAAAACCTTATGTGCCTAAAGATAGTAACTTGTATGTAGTTAATTAACTATGATTCTTCTAACCTAATTTGATTGGTTCAAGGGCATTCACTAACAATGCCTTGCATATAATGGTGTTTCTAGCAACTTGGATGGACATCATGGTTAAAAACAATTCCAATTGATCAAAGAGATCCATGGTGCCAGCATTTGAGTTTATTATGGGTAGCTATCCAAAAAGTGGCAATGTGACATCAATTTTCATCGTAAATGGAGATTTTCCTAGGTCTTCTTAGTCAAAAATATAGGTATTAGATGTCACCCAACATTTCATTGCTTCCATTTTGGTCTTCATTTCCTCTTTCTTTATCCAAGTTTGCAAGGCTTTTTATGACGTCAACTTATCTAACATATTCCATTACACTTTCATGATTAAGACTCCAATTGAGTTTTCAAATGTCTCTTCTAGCATTAACTATTCCCTTAAGTCTTGGGCATGTGCTTTCATGGCCTTTTTCTCTATATGAGATGGCATTGAAGATTTGAAGGGATTAAAAAGCCTTTTTTCTTAGAAAGGTGTCCTCAGGTTCCCACATCTTGGCAATAGCACTCTACTCCTACAAGTCTCTCTCATGGGGATGTTTTCTGCCATAGGTGGATTCCTAAAAACCATTGTTAATAAATATGCCCTAAAGTCAATTAGATTAAATTTAGGAGTATACAATCAATAATGTAAGCCCATCACCATAATCGAATGATGCAACATTTTTTTTGTCATGTTAGTTGCGTGATTGATAATCATGAAACCACTAATTGAATGAAGCTCATGGAACATATAAGGCCTTAAAAAAATGAAATGGGTTATAACTATAGGATCCTTATGCATCAAAGCCAAGTTCCTAAAACTATTCTTAGTCATCATATTGCGAAGATGAGGTTTGGTAATGCTTAAAGACTAGCATCTATGTTATGCCTTATTACTTATGAAGTAAGAAACCAATCTCATAGTTTAAAGTGTAAAGGATACTTGTGATGACATGTCGGTGCTTGTTTTATGGAAAAAAGATCACTAAACATGGCCCGGGTGAGAACTCTATTTGGTATTAGTCATTTAAGTGTCTATGGAAATATTCTCACATTCTAGTCATGTAACTAGTCCTCAAACTTTTTGATCCATGTCATCTTATATGGGGAGTGTCATAATTTGATTTCATCATGAAATGGTCCACCTTGACGGACCCTAGAGCTAGGGTGATTTTAGATATGATATGAAGCATATGAAAATAGATGAATGATCCAGAGAGGATTCATCACTTCTAATGACATCAAAGATGCATCCTAATTTTTTCTTGGCTATGGTTAATATGATTAAAGTCTTTGGCTAAAGCATGATAGGCTCCCACGTCTTGTCAGTAGCACTTTATTCTTGCAAGTCATCTTTCATCGGGATGTTTTCTGCAAAAAATGGATTACTAGAAGCCTTTGTTAGTAAATATGTCCTAAAGTCAATTAGATTAAACTTAGGAATATACATTCAATAATGTAAACCATCACTACAATCATAATGATATAACATTTTCATTCATATTAGTGACATGATTGAAAATCATGAAACCACTAATTGAATGAACCTCATGAAACATATAAGGCCTTAAAAAGGAATTGCAATGACTTACAACTATGGGAACCTTATGTATTAAAGCAAAGTTCTAAAACTATTCCTAATCATTGTATTCCCAAGATGGGGTAGATGTTGACAATGCTCAAAGACTAGCACATATCATGACTTTTTATTTATGAAGTAAACAACCGATCTCATGGTTTAAAGGATAAAGGATACTTGGAATGACATGTGGCCACCTTTTTCATGGAAAAAAGATCATTGGACATGCCTTGTGTGAGAAATCCATTTGGTATTAGTCACTCAAGTGTCTATGAAAATGTTCTCACATTGTAGTCATGTAATTAGTCCTCAGACTTGTGACACATATCATCTTGTATGGTGAATGTCATACTTTGAGTTCATCATGAAATGGTCCAGTTTGATAGATGCTAGAGGTAAGGTGATTTTAGGTATGATATGAAGCATAGAAAGATGGATGAATGATCTAGAGAAGATTCACCACTCATACTGGCATCGAAGATACATCCTATCTGTTCTTAGCTATGGTTAATGCGATTAAAATCTTTTGCCAAAGCATGATAGGTTCCCATGTCTTGTCAATAGCATTTTGTTCATGCAAGTTGTCTCTCATAGAGATGTTTTCTGCTAGAGGTGAATTCCTAGAAGCCATTTTAGTAAATATACCCTAAAGTCAATCAGATTAAACTTAGGAGTCTATAATCAATGATGTCAACCTATCACTTCAATTGTAATGATACAACATTTTCCTTCATATTAGTGATATGATTGACAATCATGAAACCACTAATTGAATAATGCTCATGGAACATATAAGGCCTTAAAAAGGAATTGCAATGAGTTATAACTCTGGGATCCTTATGCATCAAAGCTAAGTTCCTAAAACTATTCCTATTCATTGTATTACCAAGATGGGGCATTGGCAATGCTCAAAGACTAGCACGTGTTATACTTTTTTACTTATAAGTAAGCAACTGATCTCATGGTTTAAGTATAAAAGATACTTAGGATAACATGTAGGTGCTTGTTTTGTGTAAAAAAATCATTAAACATGGCCCGTGTGAGAATCCTTTTGGTATTAGTCACTTAAGTGTCTATGGAAATGTTCTCACATCCTAGTCATGTAACTAGTTTTCAGACGTAAGATACACATCATCCTGTATGGGGAGTGTCATACTTTGATTCATTATGGAATGGTCCACTTTGGTGAATACCAAAGATAGGGTGATTTTGGGTATGATATAAAGCATACAAAGATGGATGAATGATCCAGAGAAGATTCATCACTCTCAGTGACATTGGAGATACATCCTAGCTGTTCTTGGCTATGGTTAATATGATTAAAGTCTTTGGCCAAAGTATGATGAATTTGGGAGAAATTATTTCATACTATTAACCACGAGCTACAAGAATGAATATGGATTGAGGCATGGGTAGACACTGCACCCTGCTTATACTTATTCTATGATATTTAGTGAAAGGACCAAATTACACAATAGGTTGGCTAATGAAAGGTTTCGATAAAGTTATTTTACTCTTCAACATTTGGGTGATCATGATGGGTTGCTAGGAACATGATTTATAAGATTAATTATGTTCATTGCCAATATGTTTGGAACTTAAGTGGTCACACATAATAGGACAAATTAATTAGGTTAAAACCAAGATTTAATTAATTATAACTTAATTAAATAAATGGTATCTTATGAAAGCCTTAATTGAAATTAGCTGGATTAAGATTTATTTAAGACAAATTAGATTTATGAAATCTAATAAAGCTATCTTAATAAGGCAAGAAAGATAAGTATGACTTATCTGGATAATGTTTAATAGTAAACATTACATTAAAGTTGTCTTAATAAGGGTCGAATTTTGTTCTTGATTACTAAGATAATTATTTGATAATTATTCTAGGTAAATTAAATAATTAATTCATAATCTTTTAATAAAACTTACACGAAGCAAAATTTTTTTACTTAAGAAAGAAATTATTAGAAAATAATATTCTTGTATGCAAATTTCGGGTTGGCCAATAACCCATTTGAGTTTGCCTAATAGGCCTTGTTTTGTACAAAGCACAACTACATATGGATTAGGGTTTGGCATAAATAATTCAAAGCTCAATAAACATTGGAGTAGGCTAAGATACTAATAAGTTAGTATCTTGACCCAATCTTAGTTAGACTAGGTAAAAAGGTTTTGCCTACCTCCATAATGGAAACTAATTTGGGCCAGCCATGGGTTAAGTGGATTTTGATCTAGTTTTTTAATAGCTGAACGTAATTTACAATGTATGCCTATCTCTATAATGGAAACTAATTTGGGCCAGCCATGGGTTAAGTGGATTTTGATCTAGTTTTTTAATAGCTTAACATAATTTACAATATATAAATACATTGTTAAAGTGTTTCGGTCGTGAGAATTTGACAAAATCCTAATTTTAGCCAATCTTTAAAGAAATTGACCCTAACTTTATTCAAGAACCTCCTAAGTTTCAATCAAGGCTAATGTGATTAGCTACATCACCTTTTCATTCTTGCTTCTTTGGTGATCAAGAATTGTTCTTGAGTTGTTGTGGCCAAAGAGGAAAAATCAAAAAACCCTATAATTGTTGTATTTAGGGTTTTCTCTTTTCTTACTTCTATTAACCTTTTTTAGGGAAAAAATTAAGAAAATATACCTTTTATTTAAGATTCCAAAATCTTTGAACTAGCACTTGTGAAACCCCAAACCTTGAAAAGATCCCCATTGCCATCTGTGTGGATTACTATTAAAAGGGTTGCACTTGGAACACTTGTAATCTTGAAAAAACTTGGATTTAATTTTTGATGGTGCATCTTTTTGTAGGGATTTTTCACTCAAATTAGTCTTTGAGGAGGTATGATCTCGATTCTTGAAGACTTTAATTGCTAGAAATTTTTTAAATCACATGTAAACATATTTAGAAGATCCTGAAGGAATCTGATTTGTAATCTTGATGTTTTTCTGCTTTGTATGTAATTTCTTGATTTATTTTATGAATAAATTCTTTTTAAATTTTTGGATTTGGAGTACAAGTTTGTTTTTAGCCATCACTCGTACAAACTTGGTAAATCTTCTAACATGGTCTATTAACTATTCCAAGCTAACATTTTCTCTTTGTTTACCACATTTGCAGACCAACGAAATGGTATTGCTTCATGGTCATGGAAGGAGTATGAGATCGGAGCTTGTTCAGTTTCTAGCACGTCTCTATTGTAAGGCCCCAATAATTGAAAGATCACTAGCTCCTCTTGTCTTTCTCAAAGGTGGATCACTTTGAAGGGATTAACCAGATCTATTTCTTGTAACTCTATTCTTAGAAGGCATATTGACCTAAGCTTGTCTCTCAACAAAAGCACTAAATGGTATGGGTGAAAGGATGTGAATACTTGTAAAGTCCAGCTTCATACATGTATTGGATTTTAAAAATCAATAACATAAAGTGGAAAAAGTAGTGGAAGATATAAACAAAGAAACAGTTGAACTTCCATGCAGATCTTTAGAAGGGACTTATAGATAGTAAACATTAAAATTTTCCATTAGAATTTAAACATCCAGCTATTGATAGATTACCTTGTCTATAGATGTTGTAGTCTGAAGTCAAGACCAATCCCAAAAAACCTTAAAGGGTGGCAATAATGGCTTCCTGATAGGATCTCCAAGATATGAGTTGTGAGTGTAAGCCTTGCAAGCCAAATAATTGAAATTTTAATACACTAGCATTTGGTTATTTCATGTAACAAACATTATATTTGATTAATATGATATAATGTATTCTTTTATTCATAATATTAATCCATCAATAGTTATTTAAATCTTATATAGATGAAGCCCATGAGGCATAAAGGCTTTGCAAGGGAATTGTAAAGAGTTACAATTATCCCTATGCATCAAAGTTGTGTCTTTAAAACTATTCCAAGTCATCGTATTATTAAGACAGGGCATTGACAATGCATAAAGACTTTTATATGTTAAGCCTTCATACGTATAATGCATGTAACTAATCTCATAAATTAAAGTATAAAAATACTTGGAGATAACATATGGGTGCTTATTATGAGAACAAATTCACTGAACATGACTCATTATGAGAGTTCTATTCGGTATTTCACTCAAGTGTCTATGGAAATACTCGTATGTGTTAGTAGTGTAAGTGATCTTTAGACTTACGACATCAGATCACCTTGTATGAGAATTATAGTACTTAGAGATCATCATGAATAGTTCACAATGGATGAATACCAAGCAAGGATGGCTTTGGGTATGATATGAAACATACCAAAGGCGAATGAGTGGTCTAGAGAAGATTCATCACCCTAACTGATATATGGACATATCCCAAATGTTCTTGGCCCATGTTAACTCAAAGACCTTGGCCAAGGTAATATCAATTATGGAGTTAACACATAGGGGTTGGAATAGGTCAAGAGTAAACACTACCTTAAAATCTTGCCTATTCAGGATAATGACGGAAGGATTGAATTGCACTTAGATACTGTACAATGAAAAGCTTGTTAAAACCAATTTGACTCTTCTTGCATATTGGGTGGCCATGATGCATTACTGATGCCAATCTTGGTCTATTATTCTTAACTTAGTAAATTTTTATTTATTGCTATTAGGATGAAGGCCTAATGAGTCATTCATATAAGGGTGATTTTATGAAATTAAAATGAGCTAGGGATTAAATTGCCAAAAAAGTAAAGGTTGCTCAGGAGTTTTTCGAATTATTCAAAAAATAAAGGGTGAAAGTGCAAATAAGCAAAAGCTTCAAAACACTCTAACCTTATGTATTTAAACCCTACTTATGCCATCCCAAAGATGAGAAAAGCCTAAGGCACCAGTTTATCTTTCCCAAGGTGATTTGGAATAAACTTAAGATTAGCACCATTTTCTAGCAAATTTTGAACAAAAATTATTTCTCTTCTGTTCTTTGTGTTTTTAGATTGCTAACTTATTGCTTCAGTAAGGTATTCAAAATTTAATCCACTAGCATGGATTTTGGCACAGAAAAGTTTCTCCTTTTTGAAGGATTTTTGAGTCACTTATGTAGATCACCATTGGAGGCTAAACATTTTGACAGCTTTGGTTTGTGACAACCAAGCTTACTATACAAGAATGAAGTGGAGATCCTTTAATATCTGTTGAATTTAGCCTAGCAACTCATGTATTCGTGTCATATTCGTATATTTTGTCATGTCGTAATCATGTTTAAGGTTTTTCTTATATTTAGATCAATTTTGATACATTTATAATTTGTATTATATATATTTTGAAAACATATTCATGTCATGTCATGTTGTGTTTTTTTTTACTTTAGGCATGTCATATTCGTGTAATCATGCCAATATTGCTAGGTCTACTTAAAATAGATTTCTAAAAATTAAGGTATGATTTTTTCAAACTCTGTTTTCTTTCTTGCTTGATAGGGTTGATCAAAGGCTTCTAAGACAATCTATTGATGTTGTTTGGTAAGTTATGCTACATTTTTTCTAAGTTCTCAGTTCTAATAAAATTGTTATTGTATATTAGTTTCCCCAAATCCAAATTGTGAGCATTAGATGCCTAGGAAGAGATCCTTCATGAGCAACACATGTGTCCTACCTTTAATGTTTATCCACAAAGATGGTTGTTGAAAACTTGTAGGGTGGTTCTTTAATGCTAGCCAGAAGGCTTGTTAAGCCTCAACCAAAAGATAAAATCTTCTCTTTTACCAATCAAAGGCCAAAAACAATTCAAGGAAGATAATTACACAAAGAATAAGAAAAGGATAGGGAGGTTAGCTTTATCTTGGTCGCCACAAGAAAAATGCTTTTTAAGAGAATATTTTGACATCTCAAAATAATATTTTCTCACTTGATTCAATAATCATTTCTCTCAAAATTAGGTTAAGGATGATCAGTAATTTCTCTAACCCACCATCTCTTTCTATACTAGTCAAATCCAACTCCTAATTGGATTGAGCATGGAAAAGTTCTTATCAACTGACAACTTCTAATTTAAGTGAAACTCTTTGAACTTATTTTAAGTAATTTAATTGATCAATCCCTTTTTCTCCTTGTTAGGGCCTAATCAGAGACTAAAATAGGCTAGGTTGAATTCAACGAAAGCATGGTCCAATAGTCCAAAAGTCCAAGCTTAGGCATACCTTGCATAAATAGGCTAGGTAAAGTTTCCATAAGTTTAATTCTATAATTTAAACTCCATATTTATCTTAATAAATAATATTCATCTAATAAATATAATTACCTAGTAATTATAAAAATAGATAAATAAATTAGAACCTTTATTTGCTAGTATAATTATCCTTGGGAATTTTATCTCCGTAAATTTCTTTATTTAGTAAAAACTATTTTTTAACTTAATATAAATCTTGCTTAATATTAATTATCAAATAATTAATATCATAAGAATACTCCAATGGATAATTGGCTAAAAAGTGAGGCAGGTAGAGAAAATTTTGATTCAAAATCAAATTCATAGTCTAAGTGAAATGCTACTACTACTAGGATAAGGACATTATGCAGATATGACAATCTTATCTACCATGTCTTAATTAGACAACTAAATTTAGATTTCACAAATCTAAAAGTATCTAAAAAAAATCTTAATTGAACTATTCAATTCAGTTCTCCGTTTAATTACATTTTATTTAATTAAGTCATGCTTAATCCCAAATTTAATCTAGCAAATCCATCTTATTGTATGTGACCCATTAGGTTCCCAACATGTTGAAAATGAAAATAATTAATCATGTTCATAGATCAAGAAAGGGATCTAGCAACCCATCATGACCACCCAAACGTTGAAGAGTCAATGTGACCTCATTGAAACCTTTTAGTAACCAGCCTATAAGTGTAGTATGATCCTTCCACCATATATGCCAAAATGAGCATGAGCATGAGCATGGTTCAATTCTACTCATGTTTTAATCCATGTTAGATCTTACAACTTATAGTTAACAATCATGAATCTATGAGAAATGATTCCTCATAATTCATTATGCTCTAGCCTAAGACTTAATCCAATTAACCATAGTTAAGATCTTTCTGGATATGTCTCCAATTGTCACTAGGAGTGGTAACTCCTCTTTAGATCACTCATCCATCTGCGTATACTTCATGCCATACCCAAAGTACCCTATCTTAGGCATCCATATTCATGCTATACAAGATGACCCGGTATCACAAGTCTAAGGACTATTATACACTACTAGCACATGAGAACATATTCCATAAACATTTGAGTGACTAATACCAAATGGAGTTCTCATTTGGGCCAAGTTCATTAAATTCATTTTCATAAAACAAGCAGCCCCATGCTATCCTAAGTATCTCACATACTTGAACCTAGAAGATTGGTTGTTTACTTCCTAAGTAAAAAGGCATAACACGAGTTGGTTTTTTAGCATAATCAATGCCCTGTCTCAACAATACGATGACCAAAATCATTTTCAAGAACTAGGCTTTGACGAATAAGAATCTAATAATTGTAGTACTTTGCAATTCCTTTGCTAGGCCTTTTAAGTTCCATGGGCTTCATCCAATTAGTAGTTTTATGATAATCAATCATGCCACAATATAAAGTAAAATCTTATGTTACTAAACTAGAAACGAGTATGCAATTAATTCAACATTTATCCCCTATCCCAATCTGATTGGTTTAAGGGCACACACTAACTGTATGTGGAAATTATGTGCTAGCAATAATGAGAGCTAGAATATTTGGACCGACGTTGGAGAGACGCATCCGACATGAACCGGCATTAGGGGAACACTTTGGAGCCGACATTAGTTCATTCTAAAAGGTCATACTGGAATCAATGCATGAAGGACTAAGCAAGTCAACATCATTTGGATGACCCGGATAGGAGGATGTCCTACAATAGAAGAGGAGAATGAAGAGGCATCAAAGGTTGTCCTCCAAAATGCGTTTCTACACTCAAATCAAAATCCTGTCAAAAGATAGTGAAAGCAGGCATAAAGACATTAAGCATCGAATAAAGGAAATTTAAAATGTTAGAGAGATAGAAGTTATTTGGAGAGCTTATCTCTCTGGATCTAAGGTTTAGCTACTTGTTAAATACTAGATATGGGTCTTACTTATAAACTGTCTGTGAGTCTATGCTTGATGATGCAAGTGCACCTATTATGATTCCGACCTGATAAGTCAGCAGAGTAGATGATGTAGTCGCATCTTACATGATTCTAATCTCCTAGAGGTCTATGAGAAATGTCGTGGTCACGCCACATTCGATTCATCCATAGAAAGGTGGACGTGTTGGCATGACATCTGAACCAACATATTGGCAACAAATTGGGTCTAATGTGCTGGCACTACGTTTAGTTCAACGTGTTGGCGCCACATCTGGTTTGACATGCTAATATGACTTCTGATCCAACCTCATGTGCAATCACACTTGGCGCCACGTCTTCCGTGCCCAATCCGAACTTCTTCATCAGCGGGAAAGCTATGGGAAACATCTTTCAGCTCGAATGGCTAGACCGTTGCGAACTTGGTCCAAAGTCCTCCCTAACAATAAGTAAATATCACATTTTATTAATTATAACAATTAATTATATTACCATATAATAATATCATTAACTATGTACGTATATTATATTAGTACAATTCTAGGATAAATATAATTCATAATTTGTATACTATTAGTATATTAGTACATATATATTAATATCCTATTATTATTAATTATGAATTATAATCAAATATTTACTTGATATATGCAAGGCACACATGTAAACCCGTTTAATAAAAATGCCACATGGATACTCTATTTTATGACACGTAAATTAAATAACAAAGTATTTGTAACTTGAAAATTAAATAACAGAGTCATGAGAAATTCAAATATATGTTATCTCCGGACATAGCTAATAATTATTTAAATAAAGTTTATCCAAATAACAAATTATTTGTTATACGATTTTGATAAGTTAACAAATTGACCATATCAAAAATTTGAACTTTAAAATTATTTGTTATAAAATTTTGATAAAATTATCCAATCAGCTGTATCAAAATTTTAAACTTTAAAATTAAGTAAATAAGATTTTATTTAAAATTAAGTAAATAAGAGGATTAACCAACCAACCAATTTATCAAAATTTTAAACTTTGAAATTTTATTTTATTTAATTGATTTGTCAAGTTGGATCTTATCATTAAAAATTAAAGATAAGATAAGACATTTTTTTGAATTATGTAATTTAAATGTTTTAAATTTGAAAAGGAATAAGTCACAATAAAAAATTGGCAAAACTCAGCTTCAAGTCAGAAAAAAAAAAAAAGTTCTTTCAACATTTATGGTCCACAGCAATTAGGGTTTTATTTGTTTAACTTCCTAGTAAATGTGTTATATTGTTGTGTTTTAATTGGATTTTTTTCTTTTTTCTTTTTTTTTACATTGTGTCTTTGATCATATATGTATCTTTTGGTTTCTCATACAGAGATAGAGCCAGAGTTTTCTAGCAAAATATGAAGTATCATAACTTCGATTTTCATATATGTTGAACAAATTTAAATTCCTTTCAACATATATTGTAAGTAGTTAGATTCGTGTTTGTCTAACCTTCCCGGTAAGTATGTTATATTGTTGTGTTCTAATTGGATTTTTTTACACTGTGCCTTAGATCATATACGTGTCTTTTGGTTCCTTGGAGATAAAAGTCTGAATCTTCCAACAATGTATAAGGTAATTTTAACTTCTCAATTTATGATT
>JBBYHO010499724.1:0-11884 GCA_038382025.1 Adansonia gregorii
GAAGCTCCAAAGAATGTTCTCTGCATTCCACTTGTGATGTTCCTTTCGTAAGGCTGCAGTCAACCAATGAAATAGACCCAAAAGATGATTTCTGTAGAAATTCGAGGCTGCATTTCCAAAGGGCTTAATTCCTTTTGCCCTCCATCCGTAAAAAAGCTGCTAGCCTTGCGTTTAGAACGCAAAAATCAAAGCACCGACGCTTACAGGACGGTGAACTTTTTTTTTAGGTATGCTGCCAACTTTAAGGTCTACCAAATTTGGGCTAGAATCCTGGCTTTGACAAACCTTTCCTCTATCCCAAACTAGGCCAAAGCGGAGAAATTCTACTTGCACTTACTTAAGCAAGACCCGAAGGGTCATCCAAGTCCAGATATGGATGGCTTTTTGGGCCATAACTGCTACGTTCCTAACTCCGAAGAAGGCCTATTAGGCGCAGTGACAACAGGAATACTATAGACGCTACTATAAATGCAGTATATAGACTACTACTGATAATTTAGAGTTGAGATTCTTCATTTCTTAGCAAAAGAACAGATTGGGTATACCTAAAAGACTTTGTACATCCAAATAATCTATGACAAACTTTAAGAAAAGTAGTTTTCATCTTAAATCTCTACAGATATACTTGCAAGACTCGTTTTAACACATTGGACATCAAAATAGTCCTAGCTGGGGATATATACCGTTTTTAAGGAATTCTTCAAGTCCCAGAATGAGCACCAAATAAGACATACTTAAGGTTTTAGCCCCTTGTTTGGCTAAACAATTGTTATTATTAGTAGTAGTGCTTGCAAGCTCGATACTTATTTACCTCATGTGACTCCTGATCAGTGATTCCCTGGACGAGAAGGTAATAGAGCATACATCTTCAACTTCTAGACAAAATAATTGGTAGAAAAAGTAGGGCCTTCTTTCGAAACTGCAGAGGAATATGTCAAGCAGAAATGGCCAAAGAAAACAGATGGAAAGATGGGTTTAAAACATTGAAATACCGATCAGATAAAATGATACGCCCAATAATTTATATATTTATATTATTTTTATGTGTTATAATTATGTTTAAGGTATCATATATTTATATATATTTTAAAATTTTAATAATATATATTATATAGATTTATTATGTTTAATATTTGTATTGTATACGTATTATTATTTCAGGTTGTATTGTATTTTAATTATTCATTTGTATCATGTTTATAGTCAAAAAGAAGATAGAAAGGACCGCTGAATTGGGATTTCAAAAGTGGAGTGCTGTGCCACTAGACTAGAGCGCAACAAACAAAAGCTCATAAGAGTGATTTAAGGAGGGGATGTAAAATGTATTGCAAAGCTACTAAAATCCAAGTCCCAGGTTCATACCCTTTTTGCCTTTAGTTGTTAATAGCTGCTTTTCTGCTGCATGCTTGTGAATGAACGAATGAAATGATTAACAAATTGGGAAGTGGACAAAGTCTTGTGATTGATAATAGGCAATGTACCATGTTACAGATCTGGCCTTTTCTTGGCACGGGTATGAACTCAACTTTACCGCTCCCTGTTTTTATATCAAACGGTTTTGCTTGGATTCAGAATAATAGGGAACGAAGCTCCAGTCGGCAAATTAAGGAATCATTATGAAGCAAAATCTTTTACTTTGATATGATTCGTTAAAAGAAAAGAAAAATGAAATGAAATATCTGTGTGGGAACCAGATGTAAGCCAATTAGGTTATTATTAATAGTTTTATTATTAAAAAACGAGTGGAAAATTTTTGTCCTTAATTAATGGATGCCCCTATGCAATTTTTCCTTATTAAATTTTGAAAGGGAACAAGAATTTGCGGACATTTAGGTTATGGATAACCACAAGTTGGTGTCACATTGTAGAATCCTTATGACATATCATGCACTGTAAGAATCAAGTTTTTGTTTGCACCCTTTTTTTAGTCATTTATCAAGGATTTTTTGAAGCAAGTTGGTGGTTGGTGAAAGTAATTGCAACCCAGAGTATATAAGACAGCTGGATTTAAAGGAGGGGGTATTATGAAAGCCTAGAAAAAGAAATAACGATAAAGTATAAAACAGAAGTGGTAGTGTCAGAGCATGTGACCAACAAAGCCACCAACTAGGTAGCAGGCAAAGGCAAAGGCCAAAGGGCCTTGATTGCCGGGAACAAACAAAGATAAACCGATGAAAACGCCCTTGAAGACTGTGAAATATATGCCTCAACTAAGATGGCATGGCGTGGATATATACAAACATTGACTGACTCTGTGCCCCTTTGGTTTGATTGCTTGCCCGATTCTGACTGCGACCGTCTAGCCTCTCGGTCATCTGACTCAATGCCAACATCTCTTGCTAACTGAAACAGAGAATATGACAACCAAATAAATAATCCATTTTATCTATCATTTTGGTACGTCTTGTTGGCCTCTAGTGGCCCCTTTTTCTTACATTGTCTTTGATTGTTGGTTGATCTAATCAAAGTTGAGAAAGATTTAAAACTGAATACTCTTAATTATTAATGTTAATTACTGAAACTTTTTTACCTTTTATCATGTCTATAAGGATGGCAAATGCCATAACTATTTCAAACCAATTTAGGATGTCACATGATCACTTCCCTATTAGTCATTACCACTTAATTAATTAGCTGAAAAATCATTCAAACAAAACATCCAAATTAGCAACAAAAAGTAATATTCCATTTTCTAAAACAAGCGCATGGTAACTAGGCATTTATGAATCCCAAGAGATACACTTTCTCTCAACAACTCATCCCTTTTCTCATTCTATAAAAGCTAGGCAACCACTTCCAAATCTTACTAATACTGCCACACATTTTACATTGAAAGATAATTGACAGAAAGGCGGAGATGGTAACTAAGATGCAAAGAAGAACAGCGTCACCCAGAAAGCTTCACCGTCTGCGAACTCTCACCAACCCCAAATCAGTAATATACAGAAATACACTATTTTTTTAGCCCTCCATTTGTGTTTTTTTTGTTTTTGGGGGTCAAAACCAGATATTCTTGGTTTAGAAGTTGTAAAGTTCGTTGTGTTGCTTAATCTTACTTATTTTGGTTGTTTTAAGGTTAAAAGGAGTTCCATCATCTTAAATGTTCTTCTTCATTTTTACAAGCTCAAAGTCAAGTGGGAAGAAATACAAAGAGAGTGCCAAAACCTTACGGCCATCAGAAACGAGTACTTGACTCTCTTGAAGCATATACAAATCCCAAAGGTGAGATCTGGTTTAACTTATTTCTATTCTTACGCTGACAATGTTTATATATAAGTACATTTTTCAATATAAATTAATGGGAGGTTAGCAGGAGGTGAAGGTGGAGAAGATTGGAGAACAGTTTGTGGTTAAAGTGAGTTGCAACAAAGGAGGGGACGAGTTGGTCTCGGTTCTAGAGGCGTTTGATGAACTTGGTCTTAATGTTCTTCAAGCTAGATTTTGTTGCAACCATCTCTTTTCCATGGAAGCCATTGTTTTAGCTCAAGCCCAGCAAACTATTGATACTAAAGATATTACCCATGCTGTTCTCAAGGCCATTAATGAAAAGCAAGGTGGGAATTAAGCACACGCCTGTAACATAGAAGTTCCTCAATTAATATTGGAAAGTGTTGGAAATGTTAATGTTTAGTCAAACACGAAGCTAGCTCTTTTCATTGTAATGCTATTTAAGAATTCTAATCAGATTTTCGATTGGTACTATTTTCTCACTGGCAACAGTCTAATCTGAGGCCCATAAGAAAAGAGAATTTACATAAAAAAGGAAAGGAAACAGCGACGACGTGAAGAAAGCATAAGAAAAGAAACAGCGAAGGGAAGAAGGAATGAGGGCAAAAAATAGCGACGACGGGGAGAATTACAAGCCAAAAAGAAGTAACCAGCAAAAAAAAGTTTCATTGCCGTGATTCGAACCCGGGTCTCAACGGATTGTTGCTTTTTTGGTGACCCATTCAATCACCCAAACATTAGCCAATCTTATTCAAAAAAAGCCCGGAGCCCATGATCCATGCTCTTCCCCCCCCCCCCTCTTTCTGGCAAGGAAGATGAAACAGACTGCTATTGTCATACATTCTTACTACAACTATAAAAATGTTGGTCCAATAATTAAAATTCTTGTGCTCAGCCTATAGATTCGACATCTATAAATAAAAGGTTTAGTTCAATCTTTTCTTATGGAACATATTTCAATCCGGTAGGTAGTGAAACTCTGACCCTTCTTCCTAGAATATCACCAAATTAAATTAGAAAACAACTTGGATTGTGACTTTGACAAAAAAAAACATCAAATAAACCGAAGCTGATGAAAGCTGAAAACCTTATCCATATATAAACAAATAGACTTTTCAATTCCATGGAATTAACCATTGTAAATGTCGAAGAAACTGTTTTCTTTGTATTGTACATATGACTTGAAGAAGTCATATATGTATAAGATTTTGCTGGTTAAGTATTTTAAAGGTATTCTTTAATAGTATTGAGTATAATAATATTTTCATTCGGTACATAAAAAATGATGAATAGAATATTAAGAAATATATTTAATATAATGTTATTATTATAAATAATATATAATAAATTTAAAAAATATTCTAAAATATGTAAGGCGAAAGTCTACCCTAGATGTTTTAAGCATGTTGATCGTCCATTATTATATTTATTAATTAATATGACTGAGAACTGAGAAGATAAATTCTTTATGTATTAATTTCCATTACTGTATGATTATGACATGAGAATATCTAGTGCAGTAAGCGTTAGTTGCATTTCTTAAATGATGATGGGGTTCCCTGGCAGTGATGTCAAGCTTTCGACAACTGATTGGCTGAAGTTGCCACTTTACACTTTCCCTCCTACATGGATAGAACTTAAAACAACAATGGGCTAAAAATTCCATCCCAACCAGGCAAAGCAAGAGTTTCAGTTAACCAAAAGGCGCACTTAGATATTGCCTCAACATTTAAAGTTGACAAAATAAAAGTTGCTCCTTGGATCAGCAGTACTAAATGATCATAATTCATGAGTTGGAAAAAAAAATCTTTGGACAGTTTAATCTTAGACTAATGTCTTTGAAGTATATCATGAATAGATTTTGTTAATGGATTTTAAAGTTAATTAATATATTATTTATGAATTCGAAATTTAATTTAGTTCTTGCAATCAATAAAAAATAATATTTAATATTTTTAAATTTGAATTTTATATCTATAACCTTTATTTCAATATTTATTTACTTTGTATCTAAAAAATATATTATTTTATATTAAAAATATTGCATTAGATGTAATAAGTGATAATTTTATTCATTATTTTTCATCATTAGATTATACTCATTAAATAAAAATATTACTATTAGGACATTTATTAATAAAATTTTAATTTAATTATTAATTCATGAAATAAATTAGTAGAACTAGTAGAACTTTCAAACTATTTCAATGACTTTAAAAATGGGGATCTTAAACCAAAGTAGGAAAAAAGAAAAACATTGTACAATAGCTAATAACTTTGAGTTGCAACTAATTAAATATAAAGCAAGTTCTTATTGATCCATGCCTTGATTGAGTTGATTCTGTTTCCCACACTGCATGGATCTACAAAAAATTATAAAGCATGTGAATTACATTCCATTGGATGTTCACATTATCTCAATAATGACTTTTTATGAAACCAGTTATGGGTCTTTTTTTATATATATAATAAAATTCATTATAATATTTTGCTTATGTCAAACGAGTTCTAATAAAGAAAACATAATAATCGTGCCTGTCGTGTCTACCAAGTATATCGATGCCGGTTTCAAAGAGATTAATGTAAAATTGGCAGACATGAGGAAGTTTCTGTTCCTTATGTTAATTAAATATATATTTTATGTATAGTCTTTTCATATATTTTTCCTTTTTGTTGCTGAATATATATATATAGAGAGAGAGAGAGTTGGGCATGGGAGATGCCGTAAGTGTGGGGAGTCAGATATAGGAACAGTTGAATGTAAAATAATGCGGCTATATTGTAAGAGTCATTCAATGCTTATAATATATAAATTAGTTTATTAATTTGAATAAGAGTATTTCTTTTTTTTTTATATATATAAAAAGTTTGGTTGAAAATCAGATAATTATTTAGGATTAAAGTCATAAAAGTGTGTCATAAGTTTCTGAGACGATTTATATTAAATTTACAAGTTGTGCAAGAGTTTTTTGTAACTTGATTTTGTCTTGTCTAGCTTGATTTATTATTTAATTAATAAAATTATTTTTATTTAATTTTAATTATAAATATTAATATAAAAATTTTAATATTTAATATTATTTTGAGTAATGATATAAGATTTTAAATTGATTTGGGTTTCATCAAATTCAAGTTTTAATAAAAAATAAAAAAATTTTAAATCGTGATTTAGTTTTATTATAAACACCTCTAACAGATCGTTAATAATAAAAAATAAAAATCAAATATAAACTTATAAATGAAATATTTAATTCTTACCAATTTAATCAAACTTGTCAAAATATCATAGATCCGTCGGGTCATGCATCAATTAAGTATGAAGGATTAAGTTTTTGTTATTTTTGATGGAACAAAACACCCAATGAGCAAACAATGTAGGATTTCATTTTTGAGTTTCCAAAGGGCTATGTTCATTCCAATTACCATATTTGGATTATATATATATATATATGCACACATTAAAATTAATTAGAACACTGAAAATCCAAATCAAATACTATTGTTTTGGACTAAACTGAGAAAAATTAGTAACATACATTCCAACACTATCTAGTCATGATTATTAATTTTTCATGTTATTGACATATAATTTCCCCTAATTGTGTTTGAATTATTACAACTACTTCAAAATAAAATAGTACCATAAATGTTCCAAATTCCCATGATTTTTCCCTAATTAATATTTTATTTAATTTGTAGTGATAAGAGCTGGGGGAGTGGGGAATCTCAATTATGTAAGTAGTAGCATTATTTTATTTTAATTAAATATATTAATCATCAACAGTGTTAATAGATAGCGAGTTCATATTTATATTTATTTATTTGAAAAATAAAAAAAGGCCTATAAGCACCAACTGCCGAACTGCTGAATTCTATTTGAATTAATATAAAGGGTGCCCAAAAACCTTTATTACCAACCATAAAAATGCTTGCTCTTTAGACAAAGGATTAGGCATTTGGACAAGAGAGTTTCAAAATTAATGGCACAAACCGCAGAAAAAATATATTAATTAATTAAAAATTTTACTACTGAATGTCTTACAAGTAGTATATTTTTAAAATAATAACATATATCCAAATTTTCATTTAAATATATTAAAAAATAAAGAAAATTATCAATTATTATATTAGAATAATATTTATTACTATAAATAATATATTAACTGTTTTAAAAAATATTTAAAATCAGTTGTAACCCTTAATTAAAAAAAGCAAAGACAGGACAAGAACAATGAGG
The DNA here is from genome assembly GCA_038382025.1 of Adansonia gregorii. Taxonomy (NCBI): domain Eukaryota; kingdom Viridiplantae; phylum Streptophyta; class Magnoliopsida; order Malvales; family Malvaceae; genus Adansonia; species Adansonia gregorii. The sequence continues at coordinate 7,466 of JBBYHO010499724.1, forward strand.
AACTAGGGTGGTTACATACTTGTCTTCGGTGTCCAATATTACAAAACAAGATAAACCGTGGGAAAACTCTAGTTAGTGTGCTTTCATTCATTAATCTATATAATTAAAATTAATAATAAAGAAAAGCAAAAAGAGAGCAATAAACATGTTCTGTAAAAAAAATTTAAAATAATTGAAAGGTATATTGTTTACGGGTATTCTAAGCCATTTTTTAATTATTATATATAATAATATTTTCATTTAATATATTAAAAATAATAAATAAATTATAATAATAATATAATATAATTATTATAACTAATATACTAATTAAGCTTAAAAAGTATCTAAGGATAATTGTAAAACATCCATAATTGAAAACAGTGGGTCATTCTCAAAGATACATTATAATAAAGTTTAGATTAGGATTTATATCACATTTGCTTGCACGTCCTTTATAAACAAATACTAAAAGTCTAAAACCCAATCTGTCAACAACATGCCGCCCTCTCCCTCCCCTCGTTTTTAAAAGGACCACCGTTTTTGTTTCTTCTTCTTCTTCTTCCTCGACCTAACCCTCTCTCTCTTCGTTGCTTTCTTCTCCTCCAAGATTAGATATTCATCGTCACCTAAAACTCTTCTGATCATCAATCATGGATGGTGGTGGCAGTAGTTTCAATAGAGTCAGTAACCCTTTTGTTACTGAGCAACAATTAGAAGAAAGCGACAACGTTTTATCAGTAACCGGAGCTGAATCTCCTCCTTCTTCCACTTTCAACGACATGAAACTCACTTCTCCTAAAAAAGGGTAATTTTTCCCGAACTCTTTCTTATTTTTTTCCCCTTTGAAACTACTTGAAATTGTGTTAAATTCGTTGTTTTTTTTTCCTTTTTGACGTAATGGGGTTTTTGTACAGTAGAAAATCCATGCAGAAAAGGGTGGTGTCAGTACCAATCAAGGACGTTGAAGGTTCCCGCCTTAAAGGCGAGAGTGCTCCACCGTCCGATTCTTGGGCTTGGCGAAAGTACGGCCAAAAACCCATCAAAGGCTCGCCTTACCCCAGGTAATTAAAACAACTAGCAGTAAATTTAACCTATGGTTGTCTTCTGCATCGAGGAATAAGTTTCAAAGTTTAGGCTTCTATGACTATAATCATCAAACGTTGATTAAGATTTCTGCTTTGATCATATGGTCGGCAGAGGTTATTACCGGTGTAGCAGCTCAAAGGGATGTCCAGCAAGAAAACAAGTTGAGAGGAGCCGCGTGGACCCTACAATGCTAGTGATCACGTACTCCTGCGAACACAATCACCCTTGGCCCGCTTCGAGGAACAACACCACGGTAGCTAAACAAGCGGCGGCTGCGGCAGCTGCAGCAGCAGCTGAGACACCAACCCCAGCCACAACAGCTGTAAAGCAAGAGCCATCTACGTCGCAGTCGGACGTGGAACCAGAATCAGGGATCGAAGACAGCTTCGCTGGTCTGACGGACGATTCAATTCTTACGACGGGGGATGAATTTGCTTGGTTCGAGGAGATGGAAACAACGTCATCGACGGTTCTAGAGAGCCCTATATTTGCGGAAAGGGATAACAATGAAGCTGACGCGACGGTGATTTTCCCGATACGAGAAGAAGACGAGTCGTTATTCGCCGATCTGGGCGAGTTGCCCGAGTACTCATTTGTGTTTAGACACCAACGGAATGTGGGACCACAGGTTGAGATCTGCTGACACGTGGTGTAGTAGTTGGTTTTAACATCGTGCGGTGCATACCGTTTGCACAAGGTACGAGATTCCCAACGAAGAGACAACCAAAGGAAAAAAAAAAAAAAAAAAGGAAAGAAAATTTTATTTTTATTTTTTTTTAAAGAATCTCTTACATTTCGAATTTCCTCTGAATTATTATTATTATTTTTTTACAGTTTTAATTTGCCTTGATTTCGGTGTAGTAAATGAATAAAAAATTCCGAATTCCAAACTCTGTCGTTATCTTATCGTGTCTACCAACATTTGGCGTCAGCTTTAGGGACTCGATCGAAAACAAAAAATTTTAACTGGACTCAAAGCATCATTTCTTGATTTTTCAAATTGAACCTCTAACTTTGATGAAAATTATGGTATTACCCTTTTTTGGACCAATGATATTTATTTCCAATTTTCCATATTTTCTTTTTATCGCATCTTCCATTGCATACTTTGTCAAATCAGTAATTATGGTTATAACCTTACGTTACGTTTAACATCGTGAATTATCATAAAATGAACATATTCAATATCCCTTTCTTCTAGATTATGCTAATATTCGATCTTAATCATTTACACATACTATATACTTATAATCGAATTGATTATGTTTCGTTTTTCATACATTAAAATGAATTTTTTTAATATTCAATCTTAATCACTCATTTTTCATAATTATTCATTGATTATGTATGGTTTGTTCATTGGTGCATGAACACAATTCTTCGTGGATTTTCTTGTTTTTTTCTTTTTTTTTGCTTGCAAATTGGCCATGTTTAGAAGCTTGATTGGTACTAATAAATCAAGCTGCAATCTACATCTAATTTTAACCTAGCAAGGACAAGTTGGATGTTCACGACTTTCTCAAAAATAAAAATCAGAAGATTCTAATACTATTGATTGGATGACAGTTCCAATGATTTGCCGGCCATTCAAGAAAGTCAAATCAACTGAATTTTTTTTTTTTCAAGTGATGGTATGGCGGGGAAATTTGTTCTACAGGAAAATACAAACCATTTTCACATATATATATATATATATATTTATGGGTTCTGTTCTTATCACCCAAACAACATTTTTCTTTTACATGCATATATTAAGGAGTTCCACATGATTCTATAGTAACTAATCATTGCTTTTAATTCAAGCCATCCAAGGCAAAGAAAATTGCAATATTATAATAGTTTATTATATATATATATATAATAAAATTTCTAAATTTTACAAATAAAATTAAGAAATTGACATATATATACTTTATAATATTTAATTTTTATTATATTTTATAAAACGTATATCACCTTATCAGGTTTGGTTGATAAAATTTTTAAATTAATACTAAAATTATATCATACAATTTTCCACATTATTATAAAAATAATATGAGGAGTAGTTGGGGCAGAGAAAAGCGAGTGAAAAGGGGGTGAGGGACCCAAGTTGATATTAAAAGATCAAAGCTTTTAACAATTTAAAATCCGTCAGCTGTGGTGGCTAATTTTAGATATTTTAGTCGATTAAATTAAATGCCTTTAATTTGAAACTCGACATCTTACGCGTCTATAGAAAAGGTTAGGGTAACGTCACCAATGACCAATGACAATTAAAAATTAAATAATACTAATAATAAAAGACCCTTCTTATCCATTACTGCACAGGGATTCATAAATTAAGACAAATGCCAGCTTAGATACAAGAGTTAGACGTTAATGTAGCGGTTTTTTTAAGTACTTTGTCCTGACTTTATCCACAAATCCCATGAAAGAAAAATCATCTGCTAATTCACATCAAAACCCCACTTTCATGCATTTAGAGGGTGATTAAAGATGATGAGGTTAAGGAAAAATAAACACATGCTAAATCTCATGAAATTACATGATTTTTTGGTATGATAAAAACATGCAAACCCCAAAACTTTTGAAGCAAAAAGAAAGATGATAATAAGATTCTTCCTTGGTGGTTGATTTATATATATATATATAAGGTTGCATGTGAAAAAAATTGTAAATGCCATAATTCAAGCTTAAAATATATTAAGTATCATCTGTTATAAGATAACTATATAATTTAATTAAATAAATCTCGAATTTAAAATTTTTTAAAGTACTTAAAACAGTAAAAAAATGAATCTTGTTCGCTAAAAATATCAATGCTTTTATCAAGAAACCTTGCAACAACAAGAATCTTCTTCATTTGTATGTGAGTGGAAACTTCTTTTTTGAAGGGGGGTGTTCAAAATATGCTAAATCATTTGCTAATTTTGGATCTGCCTGAGAATGGAAGAGACTAGATATAGTATTTTCCAACAAGCAAGTTAGGAACAATTGATTCTCAATAAACAGATATTCTACAAATGCACCTATTTAGTGCAACGGCGTAATACCCTGTCCTTCATATGCCTCTTGTATGCTAAAAATAACAGCCATCAAGAAAAATTTTTGAGTGTAAAATTAAATCGAATCCCTGCCAAATCCCCTAATGAAAGCAAATTTTACAAAACCAAGGTTTTTACAAAGAAATCAACGTAGCTGAACAAACCCTAGCTGACTTCAGATTAATTAATATCATCTTAACCTGAGCAGCAACCCCCTTTCTTCATAGCGGAGACATCTTTACCGACATCGATTTTCTCTCCCTTGGAAGGAACAGTTGAAGCCGCCGCATCATCGCCTGCCTCCATAGCCTTCTTGCTGACAATA
>JBBYHO010499724.1:11984-23122 GCA_038382025.1 Adansonia gregorii
ACTACGATGTTCGGATCCGCGTGATCCCTCAACTCTCCTAGCCACCTCTCGACATTTTCAAATGTGGAGTGTCGAGTAACATCATACACAAGAAGTGCACCAACAGCTCCTCGGTAATAGGCAATTGTTATTGCGCGATACCTATCAGTGTAAGAAGTTCAGAAACAATATAAAAGAGAAGTAGATGAGCATGGAACAGATGATTTCTACAAGTCAAAGGCCCAGAATTAAAAAATATATACATATTTATTTATAACTCTCATTCGAGTAGAAAAGAACCATGTTTTAAACATAAAGAGATAGTAAAATCATAATCTATTCACCAACACTAATTACACACTGTATACATTATTCCTAAAACATCAAGGGTTCAATCATGCATCTGTTTCTTATGATACTACACTTTTGCAGCTATTTATCCACAATATAAAAGCAATTCCGTCAATCTCTATCCGAATCCAAACTATGTAGAGATGGTAAAGCACTGCTAAAAAATTTGCTAAATGGGATGTTTTCAAATTTTCTTACGGGTCTATCCTCACCTCTTCCTTTCCCTTCCTTTCTGCCATTCCAAGGAAGAAGATGAAGCCTTACATTCTGTTTTTCAAACCAATGAATCATCTTAGAAAACATATGATAACTTAGAGCCTTACACCCTGCTAGAAAAGGGCAATCACAAAATAATCAGGCCATGACAGCAGCATAACAGTAACAGCAACATTAGAGATATAACACACATCCTGCACAGAATGGAAGCAACATAAAATGCAGCCTTAAGCTCCTTACTTTTTCAGCTATAAGAAGCAACATACCATTCCTCCAAGTTAACAGCAATTGAGTCGCTGGCATAGAAACCCTTCTGATAGTCTAGTAGGTGAAGTCCAACTTCATCATTCTCTCGCTCTTTAGGACCTCTAAGCCCCCACAATTTCAGTTAGAAATAGTAGTTTGCACATGCTAAAGATAAAATTATTCTTTATAACTTTTCTAAAGAGAACATCGATTCAAAGCCTCATCAAATAATCTTGGAGTAAGGTTGGACAATAAAGTAGAAGATCCTACCATCTCAAATTGTATGTTTTGAAAACCTAAGTATATTTGGCCTACAATATATATGAGCATGCCTCAAAAGAATCATGTCACTTGTCAACCAAGATTCTGTGGTATTGGAGGTGGAGCAAGCTCTAATGTCAACAGAAGAATTGCTCAGCCATTCTGGGGGCAGTTGAAAATATTTCCTATATAACAAAATAGAAGATGATACAGGGGTGGCTGACAAGACAATGGCGGCAGGCAACATATTCTCTCATTGGCAGCAATAGGCCACGATTAAACTTGGTAGTCGGTGAAGATATGGCAGCTAAGAAGGTAAAGATTATACAGCAGGAAAAAGTACAGGGGTGGCAGGCTGGCAGCTGCAGGACTTATGCTGGTGCAACTGAACTCTGCAACACAAAATAGGGGTTGCAGCCTTAAGGGGCTTAGCAGAAGTGCTTTTAACCGCTTCTTGATTCAGAAAGCTACGAGGATCATATACGTATAATGGGGAGCTCGCTCTAGCTGCTAGGGTCCAAGGGACTCGTCAAAGCTAAAATTACCAAAAAACCGTGTCAAGCCTATATTGGTAAATAAAGTATCTCATCCAAATTACAATATTTAGGTGTTTAACAACAAAATTTACTACAACATTACTCAGATAAAACAAGATAGAAGCCCCTTACAATCTGGTAGTAAACAATACGATGTCACTCTCAAAGTAAGCCACAGTGCAAAAGAAACCATAAGCAACATTCAGGACCAACTTTTTCCAGCACAGAAGAATAAAAGAAAAAAAAAATTATTGAAGCACTACTTGTTCCATGTAACATCCTGAATGGTCATACCACACAATAACTAAAAGGTACCCCTACCAAACTAACATCTAATGTTTGTTTAGCCTATTTCTTCCATTACCAATTTACCACGTGTATAACAACCTGAAATATCATAGCAGATTGAAAACACTATACTAGCACATTTCATACACGCATAGAGGCCCAAGATACAGTTTTGCCATCATCACCACTCTGTGACTACAGATGACCAAACTAGGAAGCAGGCAAGTAACAAAGACAAACAGATAATGGTTTCCACTGGCATTATCATGCTTGTGATGCTCGTTTTCTCTTAACCCAACTTATTATAGAATAATCATATTGCAATTTGGCGCAAGGTGAAGTTGAAACCATATCTTACATCTAGCAGGAAGCAAAAATATTAATGCAAAGCATTACTACTTCGTTTCTTACTCATTGTCAAGCCACTTATAACAACTGCAAAAGGATACACGCAACACAACACATATAACAAGATCACGATACGAAGAAACGTCAAGATCTGCTGACCCGCACTTCAAAGCTATATTCTATCCATTTGAAACCCAAGCCTATCAGGAAAACAAACTAAATCTGAATAAAAGATATGTAAAAAAATGCAAACACAAAGCCATTTAAGCACAAGCTGCTCATAGATCTAAATATGTAAGAACCTTCCTTTTTACTAATATTCATTAAAAAAAGCATGTTTTGAATCCCACTTGAGATCAAATCAAACTTTTCCAGGATCAAAGTTGCTTTCTTTTCCTAAGAAGCCAGACATTTCAAGAACACAATCTCCAAGAAGAAAAAAAACCAAATTCCCTTTCACTATTGCTGGCCTTTCTTTGCAAAATCAGAAGAGAAGTAAAGATACCCAGATCAAAATAACAGGAATGGAAGACAAGGAACTGGTAAAAGGGAGACCTTTCTTGACCAGCAGTGTCCCAAATCTGAGCCTTGATGACCTTGCCGTCAACATTCAAGCTACGAGTAGCGAACTCAACGCCAATAGTAGACTTGGACTCGAGGCTAAACTCGTTCCTGGTGAACCTTGAGAGCAGATTTGACTTTCCGACTCCTGAATCACCGATCAAAACCACCTTAAAAAGGTAGTCATAGTCATCCTCTGCTCTGTAACCAGCCATCTTTCACCCTTTTTCGCTAAGACCACCGCTGTTGCACTCTTTTACTTTCCCTGTTCTTTGCCTCAAGTAGATATGGGAAAGAATGTGGGACACGAGTGGCTTCACGTTTATTAAGGTTTTCTCCCCCCCCCCCCCTTTTTTTTTTTTTTCCTTTTAAGATCTCTCTCTCCAGAAAAAAAAAAAAACTCTTTATTTTGTGAGTTGGGAATATAAAAGACTGCTGTCTGCTCTGCTGGGTGGAGTCCAGAGTTGAAACTGGAGGAAGTAGGATATGTCTTTTTTGAAAGTTGGAAATATAAATAGTTAAAGAAATGTCAAATGAGCATGTTAAATTATTTATCCTTTTTTACATAAAATACTAGCAGTATTTAAGCTAGTTAGAAAATTTAGTCAAATTTTGAGTTGAAAATCGGAGAAGCGGTGTACAATGAGTTGGAATTTCAAATATTATACTATTTAAAAGAGGAAAATCAACTGTTTGTCAATTTTTTTAAAAAAAACATAGGAAATAAATCTGGCTTGAATCGTATTTTCATCAATCACGTACGGTATCTCAATTTACTTAAGTTCTCTATAGCCTTACAAACTTAACATCCACCCTTGTTTGATTACGTATGATCTGCATCGATTTTACGTTCATTAGTTTCTGATTCTCACGTTTAGTATTTTTCAATGTTTTCAATCCAATATTCCACTAGGTGGCAGTAGACGAAATACCTCCCACTTTTCTAAGACTTTTAAATAGCCATCAACTCCAACTAACTATTGGGTTAAATTTGCGTGGAAAGAATGATAAAAGCAATTAAATTACTTGTTAATATATGCCAGTATTAAGTTGGTGAAGCTAATCGGTTTCTTATCAGTTGAGAAAAGCCTCGGGATTTTAGTTTATAAATGTACGAGTTGTGGGTCGTTGGACAAATGGCTCTTCCATTTAAACTGTGGTTTCTGTCTTAATTGGAAAACCGGGAAGAAGATTGTATTTAGACGTAGCAAAAGTATTGCAAGCACAGAATTGTTCAGTGAGATGTCAAGCCATTGATTTTCTCGTACATCGGATCAGATCAAATTCAGATGTTATAAATCTACTCATATATTAGATGGGATCAAATTTGAATTAAGCTTGAATATTATATTTATCTCAGTTTGATTTGATCAAAAATATAAGTTTTAAATTTTATTAAAATTTTTTTATATTTATAAATAGATAATTTAAATTCGTTTAAATTTATTCATATTATATTTTTTTTATAATTTATTTTTTAAAAAATATTTTTTAAAAATTTAATTTTTATTAATTTATTAATTTTTTTATTCAATTTATAAATACAAATAATGTAACTTAGTTTTTAAAGTTTATACTATGATATATTATATATGTATTATTTATATGATAAAAATTATATAATATATAAAATATAAAATAAATTTATAAAATATAATAATAAAATAGATTGAATCGAACTTTAAAAATTGAATCAAAAGATCGATCTATCTTTTAATCGAATATTTTTTATCTAAATTTATCTTTTAAATATATTATATTTATTAAAATTTTTTTAAATATCAAATAAATTTTTAAACTTAAATAAATAATTCAATAGTTGAACAAGTGTAATTAAGTTAAAAAAAATCATCCTGACGGCAATGTCAATGTAAAAATTCTGATTTTGGGCCGTCAAAGCTTTTATTAGCGGAGAGGCAGCTTAGGGGTACTTGGCTTCTGAGTGGAACAAACTCTCAAGAACTGCATTAAAAGATGACATTTACACGCTTTGGAATTGTTCTCCTAGAAGTTGTCACCGGAAGGATTGTCCTAGGATTACAGTCAACCCAAGTCAAACGTTTGCATGCTTAAATGGGAGGGGCTTTTAGGTGCACTCCTTACCGTCAACTTCTAGTAAAGTTTAACTTACTATTAGTATAATTAATTATATTTTTTTACATATATTGTTATATTATATAATATAAAATTATTATAATTACATAAATATTTTATATGTTAGATAAATTTTTATATATTAAAAAAATAAAATTATTAAAAAATATTATAGTTATATAAATTAATATAATTAATAATATAAGTTTATATTATATATTTTCATTACAATTATATATACATTATTTATTTACATAAATTATTATAATATATAATAAAAGTTGTAATATATAAATTCATTATATTTACATAAAACTTTTATAAATTACAAAGTATATCACCATAAGTAATAAAAAGTAGTATTACATAAAATATTATAATTACATGAATGATATATTTAATTACATAAGTTTATCATTATAGGTAATATAAATAAACATTACATATTTTTCTTACAATTATACATATACATTATATGATACATAAGTTATGATAATATTATTTATTACATAAGTTTATTATCATATATAATAAAAATATGTATTTTGCATTTTTATTATACACTTATACATCATATATTATATAAATCATTACAAAGTATACACATACATTGTATATTATATAAACACAGTATAATTTTGATAATATTTTATGTAAAACTATAATATTTATATGTAATCCAGTAATATTTGTATATAACCGATAATGTTTATATGTAATATATTACATACAAATATTACTTTCAAATATTCTTATAAAAATACCAGATTTACTTATAAAACATTACAGATATACATAAAAACATTACAAATTTATAATGTATCTATTTAAAATATTCATTTAGGAAAATTAAACATAATTTTCTCAAAATTACCTTTTACTTTTTATTAAATATATCATATATATAGCAAATTAATTTTTTTAGTCATTTTTGAAGTGAAATTTTTTTCATATTTGGGTATGTTAGTAATAATTATATTATATTATATTAAGAAAAAAAATTTTTATGATAAAATGTATATTTTTGATTAATTTGGTAAGAATTACAACTAAAGATTAAAAGAATTACATGTAATATTAGATTGAAGGTAATTTGTATATTTAAGTTGTGTTAAATGTAATATATTTATGTAAAGAATCTTTAAAAGTAATGCTTTTATGTAATTCGTTGCATATAATTATTACTAAATTACATACAAAAATTACACGTTTTACACATAAACATTATCAAATCTGTAATGTATTATGTAAAATATTTTTTTTAAATTAACTATAATTTTTTCAATATAATATTTTTATATTTTATTAAATATATTATATATTTAGGAAATTTATTTTTGTAGTAATTTTGGAAGAATAATATTTTTCATATTTTTATTTTAATAATTATATATAAGTAATAACTATATTTTATTAATAAAAATCAATTTTACGATAAAATATATATTTTTATTAGTTAATAAAATTACGGAAAAAGATTATAAAAATTATATATAAATATTATAATTTACATAATGTTTATATGTAATTTGTGTTGTATACAATGTATTTGTGTAAAGAATCTTTGAAGTTAATGTTTACATGTAATTTGTTACATATAAACATTACGAGATACAAAAATTACACGTTTTACATAAAAACATTATCAAATCTGTAATGTATCACGTAAAATATTTTTTAAAAGAAAATTAACCGTAATTTTATCAAAATTATTTTTTATTTTTATTAAATATATTTTATATTAAAAAAATAATTTTTGTACTAATTTTTGAAATGAAAAAATTTTTATATTTTAATAATTTATTTAGATATATTAATAATAAATATAATTTATTAACAAAAAATTAATTTTATTATAAAATATATATTTTATTGGTAAAAAATTAAATTTTATAATCCATGCAACAATAAAATTATATAGCATTAATTAATAATACTAATTGTTAAAATATTTTAATAAAAAATTATTTTTAAAAAAAAAATAAAACCCGTCAAACCAATACCTTGCTGACGTGGGAGCTTTGGGACCTGAATGGAAGCTCCTTCCCTTGAGAATCGGCGGATGGAACATCATTGACCTGACAACTGACGATCTCCTGCGACAGCACCTTGAAGAAGTCATTGCCATGATAATGCTTGGACTGTGGTGCGCGAATGAAGATCATACGAGAGGACGCTGCATGAATGCAGTGGCGAGGTTGTTGGAAGAAGAGAAGATGGCCCGAACCAGCTTGCCATTTAACGTTTCCTCGAGCATTTCCTGATCCAGGCTCTGATATTGCACCTTCGTATAAGGTATGATCCTGCAACATTGGGATTAAAAACAATGATAACCTTTTTGACTCTGTTGCAAAGTTCTATTAAATAATAACTATATATACTACTTGGGATTATGTTTTTGGATTATATTTTTCTTTTTAAACTGGTTAGCACTTCAAATGAAGCAACTTTTTTCTATTCTCGTCGGAATAAGCTAACCCAAAAAAGGCAAATATGTGTTTGCCGGGAGTCGAACCCGGGTCCATTGCTTGGAAGGCAATTATCCTAACCGTTGGACTACAAACGCTTACTGTTCGCTCCCTCCGTCACTTCAATTAACTTCGAGCTACAACGTTGCTTATTTATATAGGATGATAGCTAACGAGTGCGCTTTTGTTTAATTTATTTATTTTTAAATTGTGGAGAAACTTAGACACTTGTTTTGCAAATAATCTCTCATCATAATTGTCTATAGATAATTCTGAACCCTTAAAATTTAAAGCCCATACTTTATGAATTTTACTTATTACAATCATGTAATTATTATTAATCATAATAGAAACTTGTAGGAGAGTTTATTACTTATAAAAGTTAATTTTATAAAATACTTTGAGAATCTTATATGATTTTAAGTGTTAATTGATTAAGAGATATATTTACTTATTTTTCGAGAATAATTTCTATGTGAGAATGATCTCTTGTTTTAATTTCAATTTTGATGCCAAGTATTTTTCTAATACAATCACCAATTAATAATGTATTTGACTTAAAATTAATGCAATAAAAAAATATAATAATGTAATTAAGAGAGGTTGAGGTCTAAAGATTCAAACTAAGCTCTCTTTCTTCTCTCTCGTATGTACCAAAATGACGTAAAAGGCAATGTTGGTTCCTTGCAGCGGCGATGAAAAGTCCTAATAAACTTCAGATTACCTCCTTTTTTATTGTAGGAAAAAAGCTCTGACACTTTCCGTGTTGGTTCTCATGTGATTTTCTCATATTCGCTATATAGATGGTACTAAAAAGCCATGAAATGATCAAAGTTGTGAAGCAAGGGTAAAAGAAAAAAATAAATAAATAAATGAGAAAATTTCCTGTGGTGCATCATCCTCTGTTTGTAATCTACCAATATGTGCATTCACATATTCATGAATTTTTGCATATCATAATCATTTTATAAAATTTGATATATTAATAATTTGTATTATATAAATTAACCTATACATGTATTTATACAGTAAATTGATATTAATTTTATAAATCATATCATATTTAGTGACGTATTTTAATTAATATCATATAAATATATCGCGTTTAAAGTTACCGAAAAATTGGAGGTAGCCAGTAAAAGAAAGATGAAATCAAAATTGGTTCAAAATGATCGAAACCCTGGAACGTAGGATCATAACCCAAAAGAAATAATAGGGGAAATCTTGTTCAACAATATTGTATTTTCACTGTCAGTCACAATAAACGTCTTCTTATATATTATTTAGTTTATTGGGTAATGATTTAAGTTAAAAATGATTTGGAAGGATAAAAATGTCTTAAGCAATTGTAATAGCTTGGAAGCAGTACCACCACCAACATCTTCAGCAAAAGCAACGGTGCTAAGAAATATTGCCCATCAAGATTCACCAACGAATTGAATTCGCTAGCTAGCAAACGAAATTGACTTTGAAAAAGAAACAAACAAAAAAAAAAAGCATGAATTGAAACCGAGAAAAACGGAAATATCATCATAGCAACGAGTTGTTCTTTACTATACGTCATCTGACACATTTTACACATTATCTTCACATGGTCTTTCTAGGAAACTTCAGAAGAAGAGAGTAATGAACTAATAGTGCTCCCCCGAGCATTGAAGGAAAACAAAGGATTAGTTAAAATGAAGAATCTGATATTGAAGCTGACAGATTGATCTACTCTTTGATAATTGTCGAAGATTAAAAACGGAGATCGACAAGGAATATTAAAATCTAAGAAGTATTGGCTTTGAATTCAATGGAAATGAAATTTTGATACAGATTGAATATGTAACAGCCACGAAAAATTGAGCAATTTTTTTGCCTTTTTCTACGCCTAGTTTCTAAATAACCAGTAGAAAAAAATGAAGTTCAACAAGAACCTGATCAGGACGACAAATACAAAAGTTATATGTATCATCGATGGCCAACTCCTGGGCTTGGCACCGTATTTAGCTCTTGAAAGCTTAAAATATCAACTTTTCTCAGGAGATGCCTCGTGAAAATGGGTGCATTATTGCCTCTGTGGCTCGGACCGGAAGGCGTTATTCGACCCTTCATGAGTACACGAGAAGCAACTTCATGCGATTCTTGCGGTGGAACATTATGAACTGCGAGCACGTTCGGATTATCAGCGGCCCCTTCTTCACTTGTAGACTTCGATGGTGTGAGTTGCCGCTGGATTCGAATTGCAGAAACGGTTCTTGACATGAAGACTGGAAATAATATCATGAAACTGAACGAGAAAAGTACATAATTGAAGGCGGCCATGGTATTTTTCTAAGGTTGTGGGGGAGCAAGACAGACGACTGATATTGCGAACAATATGGGGTTGGCTGGCTAGCTATCTAGCTTTTGATTTATAAGGCCAACTTTGAAGAGAGACTAACATCTAACAAATTGAAAGTGCTTTTGATTGCAAGATTTGTTTCACTGGGAAACACAAAACGTAAATAAGAAAAATGAAATAGGGGGTTGGGGGGCCTAGGGTGGTCTTAGATAACTACCCTATTTTTCATGAACCACACTCACAACGGAAAATTAACAATTTTTGGAAATAGATGCTAATTATCTATATGCTTGGATCGAATTAGGGTTTAAAAAGGCTAGGAAAAGAGAGATTAATAGTTAGAAATAGAAGATGATAAAAAGAAATGGAGAAAGAAAGTACCTTTTGGGCACCGCCTTTTAGCCACTTGAGAATTTCATGTCATCAATTACTTAACACAATTTATCTCGCATTTATCACGTAAGTTCGATAAATATCATGTCAATAAATAAAATCAACATCAATAAAAATAATGATGATGTTTTAATTTAGTTAATAATTGTATTGAAATCCAAAATTCCAAAAAATTAAATAAATAAAATAAAGAAACTCCATTCATCAAATTAGCACATACAGAGATTAGATTCATATTTCGACAAAATTACGGGAAGCTGAATTGCATACTTTGATGATAAATTAATTATAGTTAATCAGGTATAATATTTATATAGTTTTATTTGTTTATAGTGAAGGAAATAATTGTCGCCATCTTTGAAAATGGCCAGTTAGGCCTCCAAGGAAAGGACACAAAGGAAAACGAATGTGATGAGCGAGATTAATTTGACTTTTTCCATAGGTGCTGCGTGACTTTTGTAAGAGGAAATAATTACACCTTTTGAACCATCATGGAATTAAAGATCTACACTCTATAAAATTAGCCGCTGCCTGCTGGAACAAGAAAGAGAAAGGGCTGCTGGCACGTCGCCAACGTGCATAGTTAGGTGTGTAATAGGCTTTTGCAGGCCAGTTGACATTGAATATGTATGTATAGACTAACACCCAGTCTATATGACATAACGAATAAATTTCTTCTGCTAATCAATCTTTAAGACAATTTATGACGTCAGAGAGCACTATATATGAATATAAATAGAGAAAAGGTGATTACAGTCGGAAAATAGATGTAAAATTTTGAAATCTCTTACTTCTTTTAACGTAATTCCATGAGCAAAATAACTTAAACCCCCCGCCCAAAACAATCATCTCTCTTCGCATAAAATATGTTTCGAAATTCCGATATTAACAAAGCAAAACTATAAAAGGACATAACAATATTAATTAGCAAGTGCTTGATATCATACTTGGGCCAATGAAGGGGGAAAAACTAGAATCCATATCATTTTTCCAAAAGAAAAGTTTTCTTGACGAACAAGCACTCTGTTCGGAAAAGTTAAGAAAGGTAATGTTGAAAAAGAAATGTGGAAA